>JAPZDV010000001.1:25111527-25212828 GCA_029814665.1 Acanthurus lineatus
CACTCACTTTTTCAGCTCATTCCTCGTCCTCGTCCGTCGCTGAGTAATACAGAGGCATACACAGTAGGCCTATGTATTACTCCGCGACGCACCTGACTACGGTATTTTGACAGCGCAGTGAGCGCGGTGTACCACACAAAATCGCTTCGAGTCAGTAAGCACAACCAGAATTAATCCATATATAAGACGCTCCGGATTATAAGGCGCACTGTCGTTTTTTGAGAAAATTAAAGGCTTTTAAGTGCGCCTTATAGTGCGGAAAATACGGTAGTTTAAGTGGATTATTCAATAAAGAATTTTAAAATTAAAATAAAGGAAGCAAAACTAAGAATCCTTGTATGTTTTCAATACTTTTCACCCACAAAAACTACAAAACTGATTCACTGTTGATGCCAGACGGCCACACAAGTGCAGCAGCATCCGTTTATCCCTTCCTTGGTGCTGATTGGTGGCGTGTGTGTGTGTGTGTGTGTGTGTGTGTGTGTGTGTCACTCACAGTGTGACAGCAGACTGAAACTGACACTAAAAACACTTCTGCAGTTGGAGTTTTTTGTGAAACTCACATTGATGTTTTCTGCGTCCACGCTGGCCCCGGCCTCCAGCAGGATGTGGGCGGCGTCTACGTTTCCTGCCAAGACGGCGCAGTGCAGCGGGGTGTTTCTGTTCACTTTGTCCACAGCGCTCACCGACGCGTTATTTTTGATTAAGAAGTTAGTGGGTTCAGGCCTACAACAGGAGAACAACACGTGCGGATTGTTTTTTAACATCATATCCAGACACTAAAGTCAGGAGGTCATGAAACAACGTCAAGAGTTTGTATTAGAAACTTCACTCAGTCCAGAATAACTGACTCCTTTTACCTAAAAACCACTGCGTTGAGTTCAAACTCTGCGGTCTGTGTTTGGTCTGTGTGTGGTCTGTAACATTTGAAAAACTGTTTCTTCTATTTTTGGAAATTTATTTTTAAAAGACACAGAAAACATAAAAGAAATAAAAAAGATGAAGGTAGTTTTTTTTTTCAAAACATCATTCTTTTTCATCATGAACTAACACTTAGAAAATAAATTTTTAACATTTGCAAATCAATTTAAAATCAAGCAGATCTGCTTCATAATGCAACTAATATCAATTGTTCACACACTGATTTAATAATCTAAGATTTCATGTAAACATGTGGACAGACGACACTTGTAAATAAAAAGACTGTTACATTTACAACCAACAATCACAGCTTTTATATTAAATACTATGCAAATATTCAAATCCTAACTTACCCAATAATCTTCTGGGCTGCTAACATCAGTGGTGTCTGTCCGTTGCAGTCAGGCCCATCCACTTCCTGTAAGAGAGAGGCAAATGAGACGATTAACAACATGGAAAATGAAGAAAATTGAATAAACAGAGGAAATGGTGATGTGAAACGTGAACAAGGAAAAAGGGAATGTGTGTGTGTGTGTGTGTGTGTGTGTGTGGAGACTGACCTGCCCTTTTGCCATAAGATAAGCTGCTATGGCCATGTGCTGGAAGAGGATGGAGAGGTGGAGAGCGCGGTAACCTTCTCCGTCTGCGATGGAGGGATCTGCTCCGTACCTCATCAGCTGGATCACCATGGGGAGGTGGCCCTGCCTCATCATTGACAAACGCCACAGACGGCTTTAAGGAGGAAGCTCTGAACTAACACATAACTCTATGAAAAACTGGTCACATGTTGGTCATCATCCATGCATTTAATTGTCTTTAACTTACTTTATTGTTTCAAAACGTATGTTTGCTTGCTTAATTTACTTTCCTCTGATAAATGATGTGTAACCAACTGGACCAGGATTTTATAAAATGTTAAAGAAAAGCAAAGCAAAGTCCAGAAATTGAATCTCTCTGATACCTTATGGCCCAGTGAAGAGGAGTAGAGTTCAGGTCTCCTCCGAGTTGGTCAACTATGGCTCCTTTAGAGAGATAATACCTGTGAGGAAACAGCAGGGAGGATACAGAGAGCCAATCAGTGTCGGTATTTCAGAACATGTTGTGTTGGAGCTTGTTGAATTTCAGGTCAGTTGTCTTTATTTCTTTACTGGCTTTATTATTACTGCTGAAAGCGCCGTGTTTTACCTGAGATGTTTCTGATAAAAATAAAATGAATGAAGTCCCTGAGGAAGGACCGACCGCACTGAAGCTGTTTGTTTTTAATACAATGTTTGACTGACAGCAGCAACACGGATCCACTTACAGCAGAGCGATGTTGACTTTGAAACATCTATAATACTGAATGATTCATTTTAATAGATTTTTAGTATAATGGCTCAACAAATAGCATCTCTTGTACCTGAACATTCTGTGTGCAGGTTTTTTTTTCTGACTCCACCTGAACTAACCAATGAAAATCCAAGAACAATCAGCGCGATCAGACCTCCTTTGTGTTAAACATGGTGAATAACCCGCAGAGGAATGTTTATGTGTTTACACAACAGGTTCCTCCGGTGAGTCACCGTGACGAGACAGAAGTGAAGTGTGCGAGTCTTACGTGACCAGCTCTGAGCGGTTGTTGATGGCCGACCAGTGCAGCAGTGTGACATTCTCTTTATCCGGCTGCCTGACGTCATATCCTGCCTCCACCAGCTCCTTACAGCGCTCCAGGATACCAAACCTGACAGGATCACACAGATATGACTATTTATGTGTACATTAAACAGTGTGACAGTACAAAAAATATAGAAACCTGAATAAAATGAACAAAGTGAAAGCTAAAACTATAAAAAATTAGCAATATTTCAACCTAAATTCAGTTGACAGTCAATTTTAGTTGCAAAATAAAAGAGAAACCAAGCTCATTTAAGCACAAAGTCCTTGTAAAAAACTATTCTGACAGAGTGAGATGAATAGAGAGATAGGAGCAGCTCTGCAGATTCGTTTCTTCCTGTCATAGAAGCAGAGTGACCTTCGCTCTGCTGCAGCTCGACTTACTCATCAGTTAGCTATTTTTTCTCCTAAACTGCTTTCATACTGGACATGACATGAATTATCACCCTCAAACTGCTAATTAAACACAGAGCTCTGAAAGCCTTTGCACATTTGCACATTCCTCGAGTTCTGTTGTGCAACTCCTGAGCAAATATCTTGACCAAACACTTCTGGGTGTGTGTGGTTATTGCTGTGCACCATAGTTGTAATATAATTTTCACCTATGTCTTCCTACAAAACAAGGAAAGCTTTTCTTACTAGTTCATTATTGTAATGACACAAGAATTGATATAAAAAAAAATGTCAAACATTAACGGAAATTCTTGCTTTTGTAGTTTGGTCCATAATTTCTATCCCTATGATAAAGTTTTTACTGACTGAGTTCATTTCTGAGATCTGGGAACACCTCGGAAAAGAGTCCAATAGGGCACAAACACATGAGTAATTAGATGATCAGATCAATAAAATGATTCGCCAAAATGTTGTAAATACTGTCACAGTTCAATCACACTGACTCAGCTTGTGTACACACAGTTTAAAACATACACGCTCTTAGTGAAGAGGTTCATTTAATCAGGTTTATCTGCTGGTCTGTGAACAGCCTCTCTGATCGTTTAATCACTCATGTAAAGACCTTCACTTGAACTTTACTGCATCTGTCGCCTTATTTCTCATGCACATGTAAATAAGATCAAAAATGTAATAAACAGGATTCATAATATACATTAGTCATCCGTGACCTGTTATTGCCAAACAAACTAATTTACAGCTTATTAACTTTCTCTGACAGCTGTGGCATTGCGTGACATGAAGGTACAGATGAAAACATCAACCATTTGACTCTAGTGTTCGTCCACTCACTGTGTTGCCTTCACTATGTCCCAGCTGCTGCTGTCCTCCATGTGCGACCGTTTCTTCGGCTGCTGGCTTAGACTCATCGCCTGATCCGCATTTTTGCCGAACTGTCCGTGAAAAGCTGTCATAAAGGGATGCGCCGCTCTCGGCCCGTGACTGTGGGAATGACCTGCGTGTCCGTGGTGACAGCTGTCATGCATGTGGCCATGACCCTGCAACACATACACAAGGAAAACACACAGATTTGGTTCAAAGCAATCCACCTTAAATAGGTGGAGAACAGTGATGTTACAATTTAAATCAGTCACACAATCAGACTCCTGATTCCTTGGAGGGTTGACATCTGAATTAGTGGCATGAGAAAAGATATTAATTTAGCTGAGAAAGCATGAAGATGAGCAACATCACCACATCAAAGCCACAGACCTGTTTCATGTCTTCACACTTTTCGCCCCCCTCATTTCCTGACTTGTCACCTCTGTCTCTTGTCTAGTAGAAAATAAAATCCCCCACATGCTTGAACAACAACAGTGACAGTTATTTTAGATCTTATACTGTTAAGATTCACTTGGAAAATGCTTGCAGGAAAAAAATGAGGTGTTGCTGTGCAGAAAAGGTGATAATAAGGTGAAAAATGTAAACTGTGAGCTACAGCAAACAGCAACAAAACATCTAGCTGCAGAGTTTGGATGTATGACAATAATACACACATGGTGTTTAGCAGGAACGTCATATTCTCTGTTTCTTACACTGTAAATTGAATGTTTACTAAATACAGATGCAATATTCATGGACTTTTTAATAACATATTGCACACTTTTCACTATGAGTCATTCTGTAGACTAAATAGATTAACCTATAGTGAAAATGATGCTAACTGCTAAAAATTTTATATGATTGTAGATCTGTGAAAAAATATGGAAATAGATATGTAAATAGAAATATGTAATAGTTAGAGTAACTAAAGATACATTGTTGTGTTTTGTGTTTCTAATGCAATGGAGGTGAATAAATGGGTTAATTCTGTATAACATACTTATTTGCCACCTGTCTGCTGTTTTCCTTCATATGCATCGGATTTGCAGGATGCTGCTAATCTTTTTTTTTTTTTTTTTTTTTTTCCATCTAACTGTTGATGCTGGTGGTTTTAATCGGATTATTACAGGCTGCTGCCATAATCCAGATAGATGGCTAATTTAACAACATATGGTAAAAGCTAACCGCTGTCCGGCTGCAAGGAGCGGGAACACACGTGGATTTTGATAAACACATGCAGCCAGTGACTCCTTTTTGGAAAAAAAAATACAGTCATAAGCTGTAAAAGAGGATTACATTCTCGTTATAATAAGATAGTAAAGATAGTAAACGTTACGCAAGGAAATGGTTTAACAGGCGCTGACAGTCAGTGCATCGTCCTGTCAATCAAACTAATGAAACACACTATCAGTGTCGTGGACGTCGATGCTTTTAAACGAAGAACATTAGCTGAAAGCTTGTGTTGATAAGAGATTAACTAACTAGCACTGTTTAACCCTAGGTAACTAGCAGCAGGCTAGCTACGCCCACCGAAGCTAACAGACTGACAGTTGACTCGTCGGTGTCGATCAGTTAACGTTACACCAACTTACCGACGTGCTAAAATTAAACATTAAGCTAGCTAGTTAACGCTAACGACCCGCTGAGATTAAACTGGGACAAACTGCGTCTACCAGGTGTCAGCCGGATGAAACGGAAACCTAAAAGGCAACAGATGCAGCTAATAAACGTGAACTAACTTACACTTTCGTCCTCATTCCAGTCCATCTTGTTGTGAAGGAGTGAAAGTTCCTGCCGCCGACAGGCCGGAGTCAACGTACTACTTCCGCTGATCACTTTTCAAAGTAAAAGTCATAAAGAAGCAGGTCTAGAAACACGGCAAGCATTTTTTGGTTAAACTGCAGAAATGTAATTCATAGATCATTTAGAAGTTGATTAAAACCTACAGAGGGACTAATTTAATCCTCTATTCTTTGCCAACTGTACTTAATGTAGCTGGACTCTAAAATGTAAGAAAATCAGAGTCAGAATTGCCTTGCTAGCTTTGCAAAAAATTCAATTGATCAAGGTATGAAGGTGGAGTTATCAAACGGCTGTCCAAATTTAGAAATACAAACATATGTCACATCAAACATGTTATTTTTTCTCGTCATAAGTGATCAACTCCTGCTACTCTTTTAAATGATATACCGTTGATATTTTACTTTGAAGGCAAAAGCGTAAAACAGGAAACAAAGTTTCTTGCCGTTTTTTAATTTCCCTTATTCGTTTTTTTTCCCGTAAATAAAAGTGAATTTTATTGGGCCCTTGTTTTACTTCTGGCTTCAGACTTTACTTCTTCTATCTGCCTTATTTTACAGTGAAAAAAAAAATTTAAAGCCTTGGTGTCACGGTGGAAATGCAAGCAGACTTTAACCTTGCGCGTCGCCAGACACTTTTTACCGGGGCACGTGAAATAACAAGAACACGTTTTTGTTGTTGTTGTTGTTGTTGTTGTTTTTTTAAACTCAGGTTATAGGTTATGACTTCTGAGTATATTAAGTTACAGTGGCAATTATGCATGACCATGTCTCCCAAATCAGCCACCAGCATAAATGACAAATCTGTGTTTCTGATTTCAGAATCATACAGTTGAAGGAATCTGGCCTGAGGTCAATAATCATGTCAACTATCCCCTGAAGGCAGCCCTTCTGCAATTGGTGGATCAAGAGGAATCAGACATGGACAACAACCTTGTCAGATACTGTGCTTTCCAACCTTTCTGTACAGTTATGTCAGCTTGGTCTTACCAGGGTGGTGGAGTCGTGGAACGCTCACCAAATACCAGGTGAAATAAACCAGTGTAGTGACGATTAAAATACAACGGGCATTCATAAGTTTCATGATCAACCATATGTTATTTATTTTCCAGGTAGAGGCATACCAAACGACTAGGCTGGCAGTGGTTGTCCCAGAAAAGTCCCACAGGAGCTGCTGCCTCATTCAGTCGAAGCAGCAGACCTGCACAGCCAACAACTGGGTACCATATAAGTGTTAAATTAGTCTAAATTGTAGAATAGTTCAACTGAAGACAGTAAGCTAAATAACCATGCAAGATTAACGAAGAAAGGGCCCACATCTTCTTAACGGTAAGACATGCGTGAATTAGATGCTGTGTGAAAGTTGACTTCTAGAAAAATTAGTGGAAAATAAAATAAATAAAAAAAAAAATAACCCTGGGCCAAAGGGAAAGTGGACAATAACGTAGTGGAAGATAAAAGAGAATAGTGAAAGTGTACAGGCTGCATGCTTTAAGAAGTGTCCAGTGAAGTTAGAGAAAACTAAATGGTTAACACACATACATCAATAGCTGCAGCTGTGAGAGATCGTTCAGCGTTTTGAGGCGGCTGCATACACGGCTTAGGTCCACAATGACACAAGGTAGGCTGCAACACCTCACTGTCTTGAATGTTGAGAGGGACCAGCTTGATAAAGTCAGTCACAGTCAAGTCACTGACCGTTTTGCTGAGATGAAAAGTGGACGGTACAGGTTGATGGTTAGAAAGTAAACTTTGGACAGTTTGAACTAAACTCTGTTAACTCTGTTCATGCATGTGAATGTATATAAATATTGGCTACCATCACCGCAGTGCATTTGTAGGCTGTGTGTCTGTGTGTGTGTGTGTGTTTGTGTGTATGCGTGTGTGCGTGTGTGTGTGTGCGTGTGTGTGTGTGTGTGCATGCGAGGAGGCTGTGCCCCCTCCAAAGCTGCAGGCCTAGCAACGCCCCTGGTCCACAGCTTTGCAGAGACTTTTCTCCACCTGAACATCCCACATCAAGTTGTTGTGCTTGACGGATGGACAGTGTTCAGAGCTGACAGAGCACAGGACTCTGTTTTCGATCAGTGATGGTTGGTGCTCAGACATACACCAAGTTGATGGAGCTTGTTTTCCTCCAGATGTTGAACTTTTGAGATGAAGATGCTGACAGTGTTTTCGTCACTGTCTTGTTGCTGCTGTTTACAGGAAATGCACCACATAGACAAGCATACACAGATATTTTTTGTGTGTACAAATTGTTATATGTCATATTATATGCTTTTGCAAATGTAATTAAAACCTTAGTTTTGTTGTGCAACCTTAGCGTTTGTAATACAAGGATAAATAAACAGACCACAGTGATTCATTGATGCAAGGTGATCTTAATTAATACGATTCATACAGTGATTAAGTAAACATCAAAAACAAAATACAAAAGTCACAAAATACAAGATGAATTCTCAAATTTAACATTTAACCTTGGAAAATTAATAGTGATGATCTATTTAGAAATTTTCAGTTGATGAAAAATGAAGCGATTTTAATCTAAAATGCCATAAAAACATGTTTTGCTGAGTAAAATGTACTGTATTTTAGCACAGACCCTGCTGCTTGCTTTAGGAATGTGCTCTGTATAACTCTGATTCAGCCTTGGCAACAGAGTTTTATTATTATGGAAATGGTCCCCTGACAGACATGACAGAGGAGGAAAAAGTCAAGGAGAGTTTGTGTGAATATAACTCGATAATCGTATGTATCCTGTTAGAAGAAACACTTCTTTTTTTTTTTCAGTGTAGCCCAGCTGGAAATTCATTCAGAAGTGCCACGTTGGATTCAGAACATTTGACTGATATTAAGTTTGAACGCACCATCTGGTGACCCTGCTGAGTGATGTTTGTGGCTTTGTCTCTCTCTCTCTCTCTCCCTCTTTTTTTATCTTCCTCAGCTCACTTACAGAATAAAGCATCCAAGTTGCCGTACGTTTCTCCTATCCGGCTCTAATTAGCCTTAAAAGTGTCTAATTTACAGTGTTTTAGGTTTTTTTTAACAGTTTTTCTCCTTCATGTTAACGTGGCCTCCTGCTTCACTGCATGTGTTTCATTCCTCTTTTTTTTTCATCAAAGTCGGATGAAGATCAAGCGCTGCTACTCTATCTAAACTTTTCTTCAAAGGTCATCACATGGAAAATATCAAAAGTTATGTTCTCGGATCTCTCTGTTTCTTTCAGACCCTCACATAGCGGAGACGAGTGATTTTGACATGTTGCTAGGTAACCGGCGTCTAATATCTCTGACAGCATACACAAAGCAGACTTATATTTTTGCAGCGAGGTGTTGCTAGGTTACATCGAGAGGTTTTCTCACTCAGTGGAAAGCTTCTCAACCCATCACGTTGCTGAGATGGATCCACCTGACGTTTAAATGTCTGTCATTCTTAACTGAGTTTATAACCTCAATATGTTAAGAATAAGCTCAATTAAAACAGCATGTATACATATATACACATTTACATATAGTTATCTCTGTTCCTGATGTCCTTAAAATTTGCTTTTGATCCCTACAGAAGTTTAGGACTGATGTCAAGAGAATTTATAGAAATAGTCAAGTAATAATTTGAACTAAATTTGCAATTGGCACCAACAGCTTTGGTCATTTTTTAGAAAATTCATCTTGATTGGCGGTTATAGGTCAGGAGCTAGAGGTGGTTCTCTAATTATCAAAAGATCAGCTGTTCAATCCCGACTCATCCGGCCTGCATGTCAAAGTGTCTTCGGTCAAGATGCTGAACCAACCCAGAGTTGCTGTTATGAAGAATGAATGAATCATTGTACATTTCTGCAAAAAAATGAAATGCTGTAATTTTACATTTCTTTATTCTTCTATAAGTTAAACCTTTGCATTTTGGTGGTCAAGGTCTGATAAGGTTTAAGCACATAAAACAGTTGGTTGAGTTTAGAAAAGATCATGTCTGGATGAACATACTTGTTTTTTTTACTAGAAGCACAGTTAGATTCTTTCATGTCGTCTCCAGAAAAAAACACACAGGTGTTGTTGTCAGACAGAAAGCAGGATAAATTTCTCATTGTAACTGGTTTTGGTGGCCATAAAACGGGTTGGAAAATCTCCCAGTGTCTCCTCAAAAAACACCTGGTTTGTTTGCCAGAAACACAGTAGGAAATTCTCCTTTCCTCTCGTTAAAAACACCTGAATCTGGTTGCCAGAAACAGGCTGTTAAAATGCTCTGACGCTTGTTAGAATTACCCATGAAAATTGTTGACCTCGATGTGATCTCGAACACTGGCCCACCGCTTGCTAGCCAACCCACCGAGGTGTTTCATCCATTCATTTTTATTTTTACATCTATTGTTTTTACTGCTATGACATCAAGCGGCCCTCGACAAGGAGATAATTACAGTCACAGAGAGATAGAGAGACATATTTCAGCGACCTTCCATCTGTGAGCATGACCGTGTCGGGACTACATTCAGTAATGCACTTTGTATGTCTGTTTCTGCTGCTCCTCCATCTTCTTTGGCTGGTTGCAACCTGGTTGTAACAGTGTGGTGACACCCATCTTCAGCTATTTAACAGAAGTACCTTGCATATTTGGAGTTCGCACACTGTCTACAACCTCTTGGCCGACAATAGGGTTAGCAGTAGCTTTAAAAGTGAATGAATCATTAGTACATAGTTGCATCCGTTATTCAGCTTCTGGCAGACTGAAGAGATTCACGGCAACTTTTATAAACTTTTAGCTCTCACACCGCTGCATCTCTGACTGAGGCTTAATATTGGTGACTTACTAGGAGTTAAGAGTTAAGGTTCATGTCTGTTCACAGGTTTGTCTGGTCATGTACCATCACATGTTCGGGTGGATCAGCAGGATCCTCATTGGCTCTTAGATTCTCATGAGTCATCCTTCTGTGATGGATGTTGTTGGAAATGTGTTTTTGTGCCACACCAAACACCAGACCCACATATTCAACCAAACTGTGTGAGAATTAGAGCAAGAAACTCATCATGGAAAAATCTGGCTCATCCTCCTTGACCTGGTTGTTGCTCATGGACTCTCGCTCTCTCACAGTTACATACAAATAAACCTAACATATTTAATGTGTCAGTGTTAAGAATTTAAGTTTCCTCTTGACTGAAACTGAACATAGTATTCATAATTATGTTTCGGTTAGCATCAGTTATCTGAAACTAAAAATCTTTTGGTGTTCATAACCTTCAAAAGAACATTTTACATCCACAGTTCCTCTCTCATATTGTACAGCCGTTTCTACATTAATTCAGAACAGACAAATTAAACAAAGGGGAGGGGTATACAGTTGGTTGTCATTTGCTCAGGTACGTTTATTCTTTTTTGTCTTACATGCTTAAAGGGTGTCAGTAATTTGAGGAAACTTTAGCAAGTCAAGACAATCACTGCAGAGGAAAAACACTACAACTGCTAAATGATTTAAAACACATAAAATGTAGCTGTTGTGCTGTTTAACCCTTGGCTATTCAGCTTAAAGTATTAAAAGCACATATAGAGGGCATAATACCGGCCTGTCGTAGAGGACAACAATCTGATAAAAATGTGATAAAGATGTATGTTGGAGTCTAAAGATGAATTTGTACAAAGGAAGCTTGTTCTTCTTTCCTTCATTACCAGCTTCAAAGGACTGTATGAGGAAACATGAGCACTTAAAAGGCTAAGGAAATATATGTACTGAAAGATGGTGTGTCACTTCTGTTTCGCTCACAGATTATTGGGAAGATGGAGCATCAGCATTCAGCCGGCAGAGCGAAACATACTTTGAATTTTTCAGGAATGATTAAGACTTGAATCTGTCCAACAGAGAAAAAGAAAATCTGCAGGAAAAATACAGGACGGTTCAGCTTTTCAAGACAAATAAAATCCCTCTTGCGACCAAAGCAGATGTGACACATTTCTCCTTTTTTTCCTGTTCTGTATGTAATCCAGCAAATTGAGAGACAGAGTTACCTCATTGCAGAGAGGCAGGTCTCCAGGTTAAAGACAACTGGATTTTTTGTCCCCTTTTTTTTTTTATTAGATGTTCAAAGTCTGCGATGAAGCTAAAGGCTACTTGGTTAGGATGTTGTCTAAAGCCATTACAGGCTGAAATGCACTTACAAACAGACTCACCTTACTGGCAGGTGAAGGAGACAGAGAGCCTAGTGCAGGTTTCCAGATAACACGAAGAAAAACACATGTGCTGTTTTTATATTTTTATTTTTTTAGGGTTTCAAGTTTAAGAAAGAGAAAAGGCAATAATACAATTAAGAGCAAGCATAAAAACCTTATAATAAAAGATTTTTTTCCTTTCTGTTCATGGGCATTTTCTCTTTAATTTTCTTAATTTTCATGAGAAAAAAGGTTTTCCCTATTAAACCATTCTTTATTCTGGAGAAAAATATTATGCGATCCGTTTGAATTTTGATTGACCTTCATTTAAGGCCACACCGGTCAGAACTTGCTGTGATAAATCGGCATTTTAACAATGTAAAATTACTTCCAAAGAACTCTGGGGACTCCGTTTGAATCTGATTTACGTCCTGATTTTAGTTTATTATGGATGAAAAAATTAAAGTGAAATGGCTTTTTTTTTCATGGCAATTTTAATAATAGCTGGGCTTTGGCAATTTTTCAGCCATCAAATCCTCTGATGTGTTTTCTGCCTTGTTGAAGGTTTTATTGCTCCAGTTGGTTTTTTATAACAACTAACTTCAGTCTGTCAATAGTGCATTGTAATCCTTACAGAGTATGAGTTTATCTTTTTATTTTGGATGGTGAAGATAATAGAAAAAATGCAATGCAATGTGTTTTTTTTTCTTTTACCTGATTCTAACAGGGATTCACGTTGAGGTTGATGCCCTGGATTGGATCTGTTCGGATCTGGGGTCTGACTGCCCTCTAAAAAACATTTAATGCACAGGTTTGAGTAGGCTTTCACCAGGTGCATCTCTCGTCAATAAGGTCCAAGATCATGCATGCACAGATAGAATGATTAAAATTTCCATGCAATATTAATATTAACAAGAATATCTTAGTATGTTTGAGTTTCAGAGCAGAAGCATTGAACTGCATGTTATTTAAACGGCTTTCATCATATATGTTTTATTGCAACGTTAAGTGGCAACATTTGAATAACTGCTGTGTCTTGAATGCAGCCTGGTGAGGTAAATTTATACTGCTGATGAAGACAGCACTATTTAATTTATGTTAAGGCGGGTGGGCGTTCAGTCCACTCCTCCACAGTAATATTGTGGATTTGAAGGCCAAGAAAGAATTGGCAATGAAATGCTTGTTTGACTAGGCGTGATTTAAATGTTTCTCCGTCAACAAGAAGCGCAATTTGTCAATGACGCGAAAAAATTAAAATTTCCACCCAGACGACCGTAGAAGATTGAAGCAATTATTTTATGGTTCCCCACCTTTTTTTGCTGACACAGGCACATGAAAAGACACATGCTTATAAAATCATCTCTGCTTGGCTGAATCAGCAAAGGAAATCAGTCATTTTTCCCGAATGTGGAAATTTCTCATGTGTGTCTGATGCCTATAGCTTATTAACTTCAAGTTATTCAACCTGTATCCTGTGAAACAGGAGGAAGAATTTCACTCAAAAACGACATAATTTAGGTGAATCTTTTCATTGAAGCACAGATAGATTTAATACTCCAGAGTCCCTTAGTGCTTATTAAATCAGGTCAGTTTGAGATAATGGATCTTTAAAATTCTACAAGCAGCTCTAGTAATCTCTTCCTGCTCTCCTCCCGCTGGACTCTCACCATATTTATTGCAGGATGATTCGAGTTTGGGGAAAGGCAGAGCGAGAGAAAGAGCATGTGAAAGAGATTTCCAATAGATAACGTGTTTATAATATTAACTAAGAGCCGTGCAGCCTCAGAACAGGAGCTGCGGGTGCCAGAAGTGCTGATGGTTTCAAAAAGCAGCAGAGAGCAAAGATTAGGGGAAGAATAGCGATTCCAGTTCACACTGAGTCGACGCAGTCAATAGTTCCTTACCGGGGCGAGGCCTTAAAGAAGAAAAGTAAGGTATCTACATTAAAGTGAACTTTCTTTTTGGAGATCCTAGCAAAGTTGTTAATTCTTTAGCTGTCACATTAGTTGTCAGTATTGATTTATAAGGATGGCACACTAAAAAAGACTGGCAGCTTCAAGGGATCTTGCTGTTTAGCTATGCAAAGCTTGCTTTTAATCCCACAGCAGGTTTAGGCACTTCCTGCTTTGTGTGCAGTCCTGGCTCGGCACAGCAGAGAAGCATAATGTGTAATGATTGGAATATTGAACTACACATGACTAGCAATAACAAGATAGAAAGTTTCTCTGCGTTAAAGGAACCTCTCTGGGGTTGCATTTTGCCACACGCGGAGGGGGGATGAAATATGTTTAGCAAGTAGCAAATAGGGAGGATATTTGTTGTTTAAATTAGTTGCCTTTGAAGGAGTATTTTTTGTGCTGCAGCTAAATGGAAAAGAATAAAGGTGAGAGCTGCGAGCCACCATTGGACAGAGTAAAGATAATACATGCTTCAGGGGGAAATGTTTTGCAGCGTTACAATAATGAAACCTCATATAAATTTAGTGCAAATCTGACTTTAGCTGTTTCAAGGTCATTTCTCCCCATCCTGTCACACCTTATCCCGAAAACTCAAATCATGTCTGGAATGGCCACAAGCTATTTTTTTTTCCCTGATACGCTTCCATTAATACATCTGCCCAAACCATGATGGTCTTATCGCAGTTTTAGCATCTGCCTTCAACGTCCATTTTTTTCCCCCCTGCCTGTCATTCCAAACTTGAGGCCTCGGAGTTAAAAAAAAAAAAACCTCAATCATTGGAGAGACGAGCCTACAGGCCAATATTATGTGCAGCAGCATGTAATGTAAACACACACTTCCACCCACTTGCATAGTTTTACCTTCAAAAAAAAGAAAGCACTGAGCTCTTGTTGTTCATGTCGCCAGATGAGACATGAGACATGAAAAGACGCTGCGTTTCCCTCTTAAGTGTCCCAACAGCCTTTTGTGCTCAGATGGACATACTGCCACCATGATGGCCACCCCGCTGGGTTGATTATGACTTTTTGCACTTTCGGTATATTCTTCATATTTCTGAGACACTTTTATTTCTTTGAGAAACCACAAATCGCTTCTCTTTTTTCTTCTTCCAAGGCTTCAGTTCAGCTCTGTGTGTCGGAGTCTGAAGTTGGTGAAAGTTTGGCAAGCTGAGTTTCACACTAATATTCATGAAACTTCCTGTGCCTACAGGCAGAGTTACAAACACACTTAGTTGCCATTTTATTAGGAACACATGGGAGTTTTATTCAACTTTGTGGTCACTTTGGAAGATGTTGTTTATGGTCTTATTGAATTGTTCTGCATTATACTGACAGGTTTTCCTATGTAGTTTATTCCTGTTGAACTTAAGAGTGAAGAAACATCAAAAATACTTATCAGTATAATCAGTAAGTGATTTAAGTGGGTGGCAAGTCAGCAAAATGACCAAAGTGCATCACTCTTGTTAATCTGGCATCCCTCCTCTCCATCCCTCAGTAGCAGGGAGAGGTCTGCCTGATTCATTGATCATTTATCTGAATAAGATTTGTGCAGGCTGGAATCTGTGGCGCCAACCACAGCTCTGAAATATCAGTGGCCTGTCTGTGTATTGATAAAAGCTGGTAATTTTAAAGCTCCTCCTGCAGGTTTTTTAATGCAGTTTGCGATGAAATATGTCCTTGTATTTCACATTTAAATTCTTTGCCAAAGTGTTGGCTGATAAGAAAATAATTAAAAAGTTTCCCGATAGAGATAGTTGTGTCATTTTGTAAATGTGACAGTGTCGGAGAGACTTGAACATGAACTTTAGTGTCCTCAGGTGTTTTGACGAGGTTCAGTCTGTCCCTCCGCTTCTCCTGCAGCCACTTCTTACTTCCCTCTCGTCCCATCATATCTGAGAAAATCCCCCTAACCAATCATTTTCCACCTGTCCACCAGATGCCCTCTGACATTCTGCCACTCATGCTCACCTGTTCTCAATCCCAAATCATCCACTGCTGCTGACACACCTGTCTGTCATTTCCCCATCAGTCCTTCAGCGTATAAAACCAGCTCGTCAGTCTTTTCCCTCTTCACTTTGTCTTATTGTATCCTACACTTGTGTTCAGGTCATCTAGTTATTACCTGTGTTTTAAGCTGCTGCATGTTTGATGATCTGTTCTTATCTCAGTTTAGAATGACATTTAGGGTTTTTTTTATGACAGAAACATATTCTCTGACTGCACTCTGTTATAGGAGGGGATTTACCCCTTCACAGACCCTTTCTAACTGAAGGATATCCTAAATTAGGATGCACAGACCCTGTTCAGCATTCAAATTAAGTGCCAAAAGAGGCAGCAATGTTGTTACAGCAGGCCTGTCTAGCTTTGGCAATAAGATGGGAAACATGAAAGCTAAATATTATGAAGATACTGTTGCATAACTGTTGATGTGGCTTGCACTAATTTTAGCAACCTAGAAAGTAAAAGCACTAAATGTTAAATGCTTAAAATTAAATGGTGTTTTTCTAGTCTTTTGACTACCTTAAGCCTTTTACAATGCAAGTCAGCATTCACCCATTCACACAGTAATTGCAGGTGTTAAGGAAGTGATAATCAGGAACTCATACACACATTCACGCATCAAAGGAAAAGTCATCAGGAGTAATTTGGGGTTTAATATCTTTTTCAGGATTTTTTGACATGCAGACCGGATGGAGTCTGGAAAAAAGCTGAACCACCGACCATCTGACAAATAGACAAGTAAAGTGAAACAGCTATTGTCATAGTTTATATGCATTCTTAACACAGAATGAGGAATGACAAGGCGATTGCTGATTGAGAAACTGAGTTTGTGGTTAGTTCAGATTTTAGATTTCCATGTTTTGACTTTGTTCTTGTGCCCGAGAATAAGCCTGCAAACTTGAACATGAAGTCCTTTTCTTTACGTTGCTGCCTCAGTGTCAACATTTGGTCCTCAGTTTAATACTCATACACACAACCCTGATAGTGTTTTGCTGTTGTGTTTTTATTTTTGCTGTTCTTGTGCTGCTTAACTGTCTTTTTTGTATTCCAAATCAATACTGATGAATGCTTTTATCAAAAATGCGTTGGTGTTGGTGAAGTTAGAGGCTTTTTATTATATTCAGTTTGTTTGGAGCCTTATTTTTTTCCCTCTGGTTTGCAATTAAAAAACACTTTTACTTTTTTAAAAAGCATTTTTAATCTTTTTTTGTGCATGTTTTCCATCCCCTGAAAAACACCAACAAGCATCCATTCAATTCTTCACTGTTTGGAGATTAACTTGCAGAGATGCTGGTTGAGATGTGTAATCAGTGAAATTCATATCTGCTTTTGTTGACGGTACGTTATTGTTGTGCGGCCATACACCTGTGAGTGCGAAGTGGTTTGAGAGTCTGTGCTGCCTTTATAACACAACAATAACTCGTAAAACATAAAAGCGGATTTGATTTGCACTACAATGGAATACCTTCAGTTATTCAAGCAAGTTTGAAGGTTCTGCAAGCTTATTTTCACACCTTACTGAAATGCAAATGCAATGCAAACTAGTGGCTGCCTTTGGGCTGGGGGGAAAAAATAAAAAAGGTAACAAATCTATACACCATGGATTGTTGTGGAAAGTGGTCAGCAGTAATGTGAAGTATATCTGACATGTGGTAAATGGGCTGAAATGTGCAAAACCAGGGATGAATCCCTTTATAGCAACACGGGCAGGTTTGGCTCTTTAAAGGCTGAACCCTGCACATGTTCAGCATGCCACAGGACACTAAATAACAGAAAATGAATTATAAAGATTATTATGAGGACAGTGACATTAATAATTGCCTACAACATGTGGGGAGCAGCATATTTATTTAGTCATATCCCTTATCTCAAGAGGCAGAAAACAATAAAATCCACACCAGGCCCTACGATGACTAATGTAGTCACTCATTTTATTCCGTGGCAGTCTTTATGGTGCAGCCAAAGAGCCGTGCAATGGGTGAATTATTAAAAGAACATAGTAATACAAGATAAAAACCAACAACTTATAAGTGCCAGAGAGAAACCCTGTGAACAGAAACACACAATAGAACAAGCTGAACAGTTGGAAGCGGATTAAAAACTTAAAATTGAATAAGTCATCAATTTAATAAACATAAAAAGAAGAAAAGAGATAAGACATTACATATAGAGCTTATAGCTTTAACACCACTGCACAACATCATTATTACTCGCAAGCAGGTGGGGATTTGTTTGTTTGAATACGATGGTCCAATGGGAGCATCTTCCTGCCCCCAACATCTCCAACCAACACTTGTATTTTTCCCAAATGACACTGTTACAGGAAACCTTCAGCACCACTGTGACATTAATATCTTTCCAGTGTCTTAGAACTGCTTTTTATTTGAAAAGACACCACAGTTTTGAAGGTAGGAACTTCAAAAAAAAAAGGTTGCAATCACAGATCCATCTGCTCCTTCAGCACCACAGACAGTGCCATGGATTTATCAATACACAGCACAGTTAGGATGCTGATATTTCAGAGAAACGGTTAGCGAATGGGCCCTGACTTGCACAAACCACGGTCAAATAAAAGATCAATGAGTCAGGCGGACTGGACTAACGTATTTAACTTCCCTCTGCTCCGGCACTCTCTTTGCTGCGAGGGCAGGGGGAGGGGAGACGACAGGTTAACAAGAGGGGATGAATTTTAGTCATTTTTCTAACGAGGCGGATGGCAAATCGCCTGCTGCCGACAGCAAATGCAGGTTATCTCCGGGACATGTGCAGGTTAAACAAACTTCAATTATTTTTTTTTAATCTGTTATCTTTGTCGACAGCTATTACACGAGCTGTTGTGTTCTGGGAGAAGACTGTGCCGTATCCCCCTGCAGTGCTGGAAAAGATATGCACGAGTCAGTATCAAATTGATTAATGAAAGTATGGAGTTGTAATAATTTTTTTTCAACCTGCCATGAATCTACAGAGCTGAGGCATGAAGTCCAACAGCCTTAGCTCTTAAAATTTTCATGAAAGAGAGCGTAGTGTTGGAAAAAATCAAATACATGCTCCATACATGATGTGAGAGAAATACATTTACCCATTGCTAAAGGATTATGTGAGGGCAGGACAAGGAAACTTTAAAGTATCAAACTCACATGATGGACGCACGAGGACCATTGTGTTGGAAGTGGAGAGATATAAGTATTCTCATGCAAAAAAGTAAGAATAATTCACTGACTGAGTCAAACTTAAAAGTATGTGCACAATTTTAATGTTTTGTCACTAAATGGCAAAAATCAGACCTTAATGTGAACTAAAGACAGAGATGACAAAATCGATCACAAACCAAAACCACAACTCAAAACCTGTTTGATACACCAGATGACTTGTACTTTGTGTTTTACTCGATTGCCTTTTTGTTTGGACAAGACAAAAAAGTTATATTAAATTTATGCAGTTGGTCGTAAACAAACGTAGTGTAGATTATTTATATCGACTTACCACAAGGTCTCACAGGAAACTGTATTTATTTTGATTCGCTGTGACTTTTTTCTGTGCAGAAATAAAAAAGAGACTGGCTTCATGTCCTCGAGGTCTGCAGATACCAGGAGTGTTTTATCAGACTTGTTAACAGGATTGTAGATTAAAAACTCAACCTCATGTACCTTCTGAATCTCCATCCTTGACAGGCCAATTTAAACTGATACAAGCAAAGCATGTTTACTGGTAACCACATGGCCGCAATTTATATTACAACAATTATGAAATGATTCCCTGTCAAGAATAAAAAAGTAAGTGCACACCAGGAGCACAGATATGCTAAAGTCACAATAAAGTTTCCTTTTTTTCTTTTGAGACATTTGGGATGCCTCTCTGCTTGCTCTGCTTGTGGTTAAAGAAGTCGATAAAGGAAAAACAGTGACCACCTAAAATGTACCTTAACTGTAGATAATTTGCCATTAACAAAATCTTTTCCTAATAATCAAACATTAATTGGATGTTGTCCTCGATTTGACAGGACTGGCTGTCACTTCAGAGTTTTGAATCACCAGAAGCACTGACGCACATTTTTGACTATTTTTGTTTGCATCTCTCCATGTAAAAACATGTTCATGCTCACGCTTTAATGCAAGTGATGCATTAAGGGAGGAAGAACAGTGCAAGCTGGCAAACATCGAATAAAACATTTACAAAACATTTTTAAAAATGTGAGCTGTAAAGTTTTTTTTTTTAAGAACAAAATACTTTTGTCGGGCTTCTTTTTGATCCGCATGCTCTGCACATGTACTGCAGATCCTTCTTGATGAGTTTAAGCCATAATAACTACAGTCTTGTTAAAGGAAGTTACCAAAATCCTGTCTTGTCATAGACTCAGTTGACACACAGTCCGCATATTGTTTTCACATTATGTGTTTCACAGCCAAAACTGATGCCCTGGTTGCTATGGAAATAAAGGGTCTCTCATTCGAGATGAACTGTGAACAATCCAGCAGGAACAGGCTCTGTCTTGACAGCAGCAGACCACCGGCTGGTTTAGCAAAGCACACAAAGAGCTGGATGCACATTCAGAACGGAGAGCCAGTGTTTCTGCTGTGCAGGCGTGCAAAGTGCCGACAGGAGATGTTGTCTTTGCCGCTTCTCGGAGGCAAACAAAGAGGAAGAGAATGCAACCTGTCACAGCACAGCAACTTAATGGGACACAGTTGGAACATGAGTGTTTACAGCATGTTATGTTAAAAAAAAAATAACCTGGAAACACAATGGCACAAACACACCTGATGCTGCACTTGCAAGTTCAGCATTTTATCTAACAATGGAATAAATAAAGTATTGCAGCGTTGCAGATTTCATGTACGGTTACAAAAATACAGTTTTCTTACTGACATATTTCACTGCTCAGAATTCACTTGGTGGCCTTAATATTGTTAAAATTATTGTTTACTCTGTTGCATTTGAGCCAGCTATTCAGTGATGGAACATTGTATTTAAACTTAAGATTTCATTTTTAATAGCTGCATCAACATTTCTTTTAAAAATCAGCTCAACTTATTTGGATCTCAGTTAGAAATTTAAATAAAGTTTGTTGGATTTAAACAATATTTTCATATCACAAGTTTTAAATGACTATTTTAAACTCAAAGGGTGGAGTGTAATCTGTTAATATTAGGTTGGTTTTTTTTGGCTAATTGTTGTTGGGTTTTTTTTTTCATTTAGGCCTAAAAACTTCACTTTCTTTTGTGCTCATCCCCAGAAGCAGAAGGCAGCGAGACAGATGAACCCTCTGTAAACTACCTGCCAGCTGGCAGACAAACAGTGAACATGCTGCAGCAGTTAGCAGCTAAAGAGTCATTTGTTTTACATCAAATCTAAGGATATATTTAGTTAAGTGTAAATGAACAATGGCTGAGAATAAAATCCATGTTGGAGTCTGATGTGAGCTTTTAAGCTTCTCTTGGAAGTATCACATGGACATTTCAGTGTTCAGTGGAGGCAGCGGTAGCAGTAGTAGTTGTAGAAGTAGGAGTGGTGATAATAGTAGCATTTAAAGTCCTTTATCAAAATGTTCGCTCACTGCACACTTTGTTCCCCTGTCCTTTGAATAAATACATAAATAAGGTGGATCGATGGTGCTGTGGCGCCCACATAGCTGTGAAGCTCTTCTCCACTGTGCCTAAATGCCATAATAAGAACATGTTTTTCAAGTTAAAATGGCAATTAGCATTCCTCATTTTAGTCATAATTTGAATATTTTTGTTCAAACTGGCACACTGTCCTGAGGGTATGCCACAAATAATTCATCGACATTCATGAGCATTTATTACAGTCGCTCTGAAGCTCTTACTGTACTAAGTGCCATAAATGTGTTGCACGCAAATTTAAGGTGAATTGCCACCAGAGTTTTTGCCTTATTATGCTGACTGTTTGTAGAACTGCGGTATCACTCACAGTGTTATTGACCTCAGCTACATGCTTTTGTCAGTAGTTTATATATGTAAAGATGTAAAATGTTAGGACATGTATTTTTGCTCTAATGGAAGCGGGGAGGGTTTTGCTTAGATTTAGCAAATGGATTGTAACTGAACATATTATTATCTAATTACTTTGTATCTATAATTTTCTTTTTGATAAAGCTGCACACATCAAAATTTTTATGTTGACAGTGGATCAAATTAATATCTGTAATAATAATGATATATCTGTAATGTGGAATTCAATTCCTCCAGCTTGATATAACATGTTTTCATCTTTCAGCACTTTGTTTTGGTTCAACAGCCTGAAACTTTAGTATTTTGCTTCACTCTTAACTCTCTCAACAGTGTCCTCTCCGACTGAAGCAGCTCTCAGTGTAAAAGCTCTAATAAACCCACTGTGTGTTTCCCGCCCAGCACTAAACAACAGGCAGACAAAATTAACAGCTAGCTAGAGGAACATTTAGTATCTGAAGAGACTGATGTCTCGTCAGAAGATGAGACTAGTCCAGAGCTAAGGTGACTTATGACTCCAAATGAATGCTAATGATGCTCTCCATCTGCTGTTAATGTTTACAGGCTGTTCTGGTGTCCTCGTGTTGCCAAAAATTAATCATTACTGCTTAAAGATGAACCAAAAAAAAGTAAAAAAAAAAAAAAAGAGGTTCTGATTTGGATGAAAGAAATGGGCTTTGAAAGAAACTAAGAAACTCTGGCAGCTATAACTATTTTCAGCCAAAACTTTCTGAAAGAGAATGTAAATAACTCCCTTTTTTTATAGTGTAAATAATGCCTGCTCTAGTTTTCTGCCAGCTTTTGGTTTTCATACGGTGAATTTCAAATATAGCCTTGTTCATCAGTCTTTCTGTGGAGTATCACAACTAACCAGGTTTTAATTTAGTTCAGCTGAGAGGCATGTAATTAATTCGCCATAAGCAGTAATGAGTTGCATTGTAATGTAGCATGTAATCACCTCCTGTCTGAGGAAAAATTGCTCTGGTGTTTGCCTGTGTGTCTAGATATACCTGTCTTAAGTATTTCTCTCACACAAATAGATTCAGCCTCTTCAGTGCCCACTTTGAAGTCACTCAAAAGCATTTCTTCCCCATTCTTTCATTACAGAGACATGAATACAGGGGGGAAGGAAAGGTAGAAAACAAGGTGTGATTGGTTTGATGACAGCAGGGAGAAAGAGGGGAAAGACATATCATCCTCTGCATTGCAGGTCCCAGATATCTCTGAGTGTCCTCGGTGCAGCGGGCTGTGGCGGATTTTAATCAGTTCCTCGTCTCAGCCACAGCATGATTCGCACCACGTGGGGCAGCGGGACCCAGAGACACACACCGCTGACAACAAGGATCTCTGAATGGCACTGTGAGGGGCTAATAAAGCAGGACATCAATTATCAATAGAGGCATGGTGTGAACACTTTTGGTTAACCATGTGATACCTCAAACCACCACCTCAATGAAAGTGTGTATCTTTTTCCTATCGCAGGATGAGTGCTATAAAAGAAAATAATCCTATAATAAAGGCTCTAATCATGTTCGTCATGTGATTTATCCTTAAAATTTGAGCCCCATGGCCTGGATACAGCGGGGTGATTTTCAAAATTAAACTATCAAACACTAATTAGCTGCAACGGCACACATGAAATCCCTGATGGAGATTTGTGGCCATGCTAGGAGCCATCATGTTCGTCTCATAGCATCGGCAGCGGCTGCAGTGGCTGTTTTGTAATTAGCTCTGAATGTCATCTGTGCCAGCCTTCCTCACACAATACAAGCTCTCGGTGTCCGAATGATTAATTAAAACAGGCTTCTGTCTGTCTCAGACATTTCTGTTGAGGAGTATTAAAGGAATCACAAAGATTCTCGGGTCATGAACATGGTTGCACTGATCAGTTTTTGGCCACTAGGGGGAAGAATAAACAACATGACAAGCAAAGAGACATAAAGGTTCAACAGAACTATTGAACTATAATTCTGAAAATGTGTGTAAATGTAAATAAAAAAGGCAATTTGTAAATGAACCATGTTTACCAACATTTTTTCTAAGAGTTTAAGATATATAACATATAATAAATAGTTCTTTAAGCCAAAGTTATTTGTATTTATTGCTGGAAAAAAATTCATTCACAGAAGTCAAATCTATTACATAGTAATTCAATGTCAATATAAAATAAATTAATGATTTGTAGGAACGACAACTGAGCTGCCAGTAAATATTAGAGTAAAAAACAACATTTGTTATTTTCAAGGTGACTTCCTGTTTAAGCCACGCCCCCTTGCAGGCTTCTCTGCAATACATTTAAATTGAACCATAACAGATACAGATAATGACGCCTCTGTCCACCTTCAGAGCCAATACAAACATTCCTAGCATCTGTTTATTCTCTCTGCCTCAGCATGTTTTAATCTTTTTACTGGCTTTAAATTCAGAAAAGGCTCATATTTTACATAATTCTATTAAGTTCATGGTGTAGAGCATTTGATATTGAAATGGTGGCAGCTGTTGCTCAGTTTTTTCCTTGTGTTTTCCTGTTTTTTTCCAGTCCTTATTTGTTCTGTGCTCTGCTGTCTGTGTCTGTGTGGTGTGGGGGGGTGGGGGCACGCCTTCCTCCTGATTACCTGCTGATTACACACACCTGCTGTCCATCAAGCTCATTACCACGCAGCGAATCTACCCCGGCTCTTCACGCGCTCATCACCCGATCATT
Source organism: Acanthurus lineatus (assembly GCA_029814665.1). Lineage (NCBI taxonomy): Eukaryota > Metazoa > Chordata > Actinopteri > Acanthuriformes > Acanthuridae > Acanthurus > Acanthurus lineatus. Next base: position 25,135,934 of record JAPZDV010000001.1, read on the forward strand.
TGCTCAGTCACCGTGGATCATGAACACCTGTCTGCCTCCTCACCTGCTCTCCCAGTTTGAATCTCCAGCTGGCCTGTGCCAGATCTTCTCAGCTAAACCTCACCATCTTCTGCTCTCCATCTCAACCAACTGAATTTCTACTCTGCCATCTTCGTTTCCCACAATCGAGTCAAAATCTCAACAAATTACATCCTTTTTGTTCTATTTTTACTTGAGTAATTTTGAAAAGGCTGAGCAAATACAACAAACTGCTCTGTTTTACACAACCTCACAACTTTTTATCAAGTTGCTTTTACTGACATGACAGCAAGTTGTCTTTTATTAAGAGACATTGCTTTTCCTTTAAAAGTGGGTTTTAGAGAAGCTGAGACAAACAAGTCCAAGAAAATGTCCATTTTGTTGCTGCTAGATGTCCACTTTTCTGCACCACCTTGCTGTTGTTCTTTTTTATATTTAGACAGGTAACTTTCAGTGTGTTAGTCAGATCTCTTTGTTGGAAACGAAACACCGTGGGCGCTCTGTGGGCTTCAGCAAAAGTGAAATTTTGGATTAGAATCAATTAATTTCATGCAAATTGCCACCATTAGGGATTTTTCTCAGAACCACTAATCACTGCATTTTGACTTTTTACGCAAATTTAGCTGTTTATTAGCTGCAAACTATCTCTCCATGTGTGTCCTCTGAGAAAGAAGAAGAACAGAACAGATATCTGTTTTGTTTGTACTTTTCATTTTTCCATCATCATGCAATGCCAGAACAGGAACAGACCCCATAAAAGACACGCAACATGGTGAGACATGAGCTAATGGTACCAGTAGTATGCACATACAATACAAGATGTGCTGCACTGTATGTTCCCGTGAAATAACTGTGTTTGGTTATTATTGTTACAGCTAGGTAATAAGTTGCCATGTCACCTTGAGCTTCCAGCACCACTTATTATTATTTCACAGGTATGCACAAGTGAACTGAACGTGCATTATGAAGGTATGTTGTTGGTGGATGTGAAAGCAGCTCAGACTGAACCATCAACACTTATATTACACCGATGTGAAAAGCTGAGAGGGAGTGCATGCAATGTAAAGTTGTAATGATGATATTTTTAATATTGACAACACTTTCACAACACACACAGTGTTTTGATACATGTTAATGTAAATGCTCATAATTAGTATCAACTAAAAAGAACTTAAAGCTTCGTGTCAGAACATTGGATCAAATTAAAATTCCACCGCTCAGCTAATTAAAACTAAGTGCAATGTTGGTGGGAATCAGAAAAAAATGTGACAGTTGAAAGTTATTTCCTGCCAACATTCACATTAGCATAGCTTACCTTTCATGGCCCACTTAGGTGGAGAACAGTTTGCTGTTGTATGAGGTCTCAGTTGCTAATATTTTCTCCTCCACACATTGTTTTTTTTGCTCAGCCACATTATGAACATTTCCGCTTCATCTTCATTGTCTTTGTTATAATTATATCTGTTTTTGAAAAAAAAAAAAGTCAGAATATTTTGACACCCTGAAATAGAAACCATCAAAACAGACGCTGTGAGTATTTTCCCTGCAGATTCACACTGGCAACAGCTTGGCTGGACAGATAATAGGATCTACTGAGGACAACAGCCTCTTTGCATGGAGCTGTGTATTGTTGTGAATTGTTTGGCGAGAACACTTGTTTAAAGCACAATGTATTCTTTCATCAAGTGAACTCTGTGGCTGATTGCTCTGGTGTGAAGGCAGATATCCTGGATGATAATGGTGATAATGAACTGGGAGCATGCAGGGACTCAGCTCAGCACACACTTCATTGCAGCACTCTGGCATATGGCCTGAGACTTCCATGCCTCCTCAACATTTGTTGACCTTGATTTGAGCCTGCCTGCCTCCCATACATAATTAGTACCTGTTAATTTCTGCATTCCTCTCCAGTCATCTGAAGTCAGGTGCCAAGTGAGAAGTGGCAAGTGGTTTAACCAGTCTCACCCAGTTCCTGCAGGCTGATGTGTGTGAGTGTGTGTGTGTGTGAAAGGGGGGGGTGTAGTCATTGATGGTATTGCTGACCGACTAGCTGGCTGGTGGCTGTCCCGCTGACTCACTTTGCTGATCGATAGCTAATTTCTTTAAATAATCAAGGGGCCTCTGCAACGGAGAATGTGGTGGGGGGATGAGATAATTGATTACTTTTGCTATACATTTTCCCCAGTGAGTCCACTCTGTGCGATACTCTGCCGCATTTTTCATTGAGCTGTTCACGGGATGCTGAGGTATGCGCCTTCTATATATCACGTTCGGTTGGGGCCAATATGAGGATATAATTCTCCTTCGCTAATACATTTTACTTTTGATGCAGATCTTACTGGGCCAACCTCAAAGCCCTCCCTGTCTGTCTCACTTAAACTCTTGTGCAGAAGAGCAGATCTGTTTGTTTGCGTCTGTGCTGAGCTTGCATTTATGACAGTAGACCCTTAGAAACAGAGTAATAGAGCCAACATGTCTTTTTCTATTTTGCATGAAGCATCAGGATCAGTGTTTGGTCACAGATCCCAGAATCCAAGACTGAATGTCTTAAAAGGGTCTGCAAGCTTTTCCTGGAAAAGAGGGCTTAAATAAAATTATTATGTATAATATAGGATGTTTAAGGACCCATAAAAACCTATCAGTCCAGAGCATCGACATGCAAAAAGCATGAATAAATATTGCATTGTGTCACGTCATTCAGCCTTAATTAAAGAAGGCTCTGCTTTTCTTTCCTTCACAAAATTACTCATTACTCTAAATAAATTTTTGGTTTATTTTGCAGAGGAGCAAAGTGTGCTTAAAGATAGTTAAAAGATTAGAAAAACAACATTTTTACAGCTGCTCAGATGTTGGATCCAGGACTCAGCTGTGCTGCTGAGGAGAGGAGCAGAGATGAAGAGGACCAGAGGCAGATTTTTTGCCAGCCTTGCAGTTCTCATGCCTCAGATCTTCTATGTGTCAGGCTGCTTGTGTGCATGTTTATGAGTGTGTGTGCGTGCACATCCATCCTATGAGGGCAAGGGATGGAGGAGAAATGCAGAGAAATAACATTTTACTCTTGAAGAAGCACTTTGACTGGCGCAAACCATCTGTTGTTTTATTCTGTATTCTGTTGCCTGTTTATCTGCCAAAACCACAAACATTGTTGGGGGGATAAGACATAAAAGAGAGTGCAAAAAGCACTGAGCCAGCAGCAAGTCAACACAACTGACAACCGCAATCTCACGAGTGAACTCACATTGATTCATTTCAAGGTGTAAATTAGTTGGTTTGGACACATTTCCAGCGGTGGGGGATGCCAGCAGTCTCCCTGGAAGCGCGTTTGAAATGAGGAAGGTTTCTTTTATCTCACGTCTAATAAAAAGTCACACTCGTTTCTGATGGATGGAATCAAAACTGGATTAATCAGCCCGTAACATGTTCAGCAGAATGCCTTAGATAATAGCTTTGTTCATGCATTTATGGACGAGGGGCGTTATGACAAATAATCTTACCTCAAGGTGTGTTTTGTGGGTGTTTTTTTAAAGTCTGTATCAAATAATCTTTATATTTGGAGGTTTTTGTCAGAAGTACATGGTGGAGTTTTCATGAAAATGAACAAAAGTTATGTTTGGCATTTCTCACCATAATGCATCAGTGTTCTTCAGTTCTAACAAATGCTTTGTGTGCTTTTCCTTCACCATTAAAATATTTGCAGAGTTGTGTTTTAAATATCTTGCATTGCAGGTTTCTTACATATATGTTGCTACACAGCAGTCTTTTTCCGAACTGTATTTGTGCAGCATTGATGCTGCTGCCACCAACAGGTGAACCATGTAACAGTGTGAAACAGCAGGATTTGAATCACATCTCCCCAAATTAAAAAAAAATAATGTTTTATAACACTACAAGAGCTCAGAAACCCTACAGGGTTCTTTTGATGTTGTTGGTGTTGACCGATGTAAATACAGTCTGTGCTTTAGTGATGCTGATGGTGATCCTTATGAAGCATTTAAATTGTTGATGTTGCAGATTCTACTTTTTGTCTATGTAAGCTTAAAATTTGAGATTAAGCATTCATTAAATTGAATTTAAGTGAAATCCAAAGAAATTTCATCTGCTGAAAATGTAATAAGAGTAAATACTCCAAAAATGTCATGACATAAACTTTGGTGAGAGTATTTTTACAAGGAGGAAGAATCTAAAACCTGGTTGATGTAAGAGAAAGGGCCACACACAATCATTATACAACAAATCTGCATGCATTGACTATAATTAATCTATTTCTAATTAAACAGAATGAGACACAACTTATTGCTTATTTAGATTAGGAGCTGGACTTTCAGTCCTGCTTTTATGTGGAGCAGCTTGTTTGTTTCAGATTATCTCCAGTCAGACACTGGACAAGAATTGATCTTGATTGCCTCTCGTCACTGAGGAAGCGCTTACTTCCTCTAATCAGCCTGTTATGTTGCATTTGAGCTCGGAAGTTTGCAGCATCTAAACGCAGAGCTGCTGCTGTCGACCGGTGACCGTTCTGTCTGTAAATACTTTCTCCTAAAATCCATCCAGTTTAATCTTGAAGTAATCCATTTGCCTTTTTTAATTAGCATTTCACTGCTGATGTTCAGACTCTACGCATTCTTTAACATTGTACTTATTAAAGCAAATGGCCAAATAATGAACAGCGTTGCCATCAGTTATAAAATGTTATTCTCCATTCAGATCAATGAAACAAGCAGTAAAGACTCCTTTTGTCAACTTGTTATCAAAGCACATACTTGATCTAAGTTGACTTTATTCTCAGTTGAATTCAGAAGCATCCCTTCATGTCAGACCACCACCAGCCCCCTCCCCTCCTCACATAATCCTCTGTAAACGGTCTTATGACTTCCTCCAGATTGTTGTCAGCAGTTGGCTCACAGTTAAACATTTTCATTGAGATAAATCCAGGCGATTATGATGCAAATATTGGACATTTAGACCCATGGTGCAAACATCTGTCCGCAAAACACTTGGATTACGCTGCACAAGCTGTTCACAGGGGACTGATGGACAATATTCTGCCTTTTTTACTGAGCTGTAGAAAAAAAAAACTCTGCTAAACAGGACGGAAAGAAGAGCTGGTTTGGATGGCTTTGATTTGAGAGTCACACTTTATTTGTACAGTCTACTAGTAAGAAACACTTCAGGAAATAGTTGCATATTAAAGAATTCTGCAGAAATGAAACAACATGAACATGAACATTTGTTACAGATCTGGCTTTTTAGCTGCCGATCACGTCACAATAACTGTATTTCCACATTTCCAAAGTTAAATTAGTCCATTTTAGGGGTTAAAGAAAGCCTCCAGAACATAACTGAGACCCTGGTTTTGGTTGTAGAAACATACGGAGGTCTTCTAAAGGTTCCTCGTCTCTGGAGAAAGTTCGTGCATTTGAGACACAGCTCATGCTTCACAATGATTAGCACACACATGAGCTGTGTGACGTGTAACACCCGATCATTTTAATGAAGACAGACAGCATCTTATTAGACATTTAAAAGACATTTCTCACTATTACTCAGCTGTCATGTATTAATGTCAGCGCTGTTTGCTTTCTCAGCTCCCTCTGCTCCCCCACCTGCCCTTTAAAAGCTGTATTTTGCTATTGTCTATTGACTTTTTTTCAATGTTAACATTTCAGAATCAGAATCAGCTTTATTGGCAAAGTATGCATTACACATACAAGGAATTTGACTGCGGTAAGCTTTGCTCACTATGTGCATAATAATAGAGGTTAAAAATAGAGGAATAAAAAAGAAGAAAATAGAGGGACAAGAAACAAATAGAAGAAAATAAACAACTGAGATCTGAATATGTGCAACCCTGAGTGAACATTTATATATGTGCAGATCAGTATGCACAGTGTATACAGAGACTTTGCAAATACTTTCATTAAAGGAATACTTAAAGAAATACTTTCATTTAAGGGAAATTATGACTGAAATATTGTTAGAAGCTTTCTTTCTAAAGGTTTAATGAGAACATAGATATCACTTTTATGTCTATACACAAAAAATTAAGTTATAGCCATAAATTTTTGATTTACCTTAAAAAAAACTGAAAAAGCTCCTCTGAAGGACAAAAATTAACGTGTAATATTATATTTCTTTAATCCTGTTTCAACTTGAGCAAAATCACATCACACAGTTTGTTCATCTCTCTTTACTCTCTTCTCTTCTGCTTTGTTTCATTGCGGATGAAGCCATTTCCTGCAGTTTCCACCACCTGACCCTTCCCCACCCACCAATCACCTGCCCTCCCATGTCCTCTAATCAACCCAGTAGTAAATATACAGGTTCACCTCTACAAGTTCTCCACCAGATTGTCTCGCTTCAGCCTTTTGAGCTTTCCAGCCTCCTCTGATCCTCCCTGCCTGATCCTGTTTGCCGGTTTGATCTTTGTGTGCGGCCTCTCTGCTCAGGTGCGTCTTCTCTGACTGATCTCTTGGTTTTGACCCTTGACTGGCTTCTGACTCCAAACTTCCATAAACTTTTACTCTACTCTGACTGTCTGTGTGTCATATTTTACCTCTTTTTGTTCCAGTCGTCACTCAAAACAACGTGTATGATGAGTTATTTTTTTCACAGGGTTCGGTGACTTCCTGTGACTCAGCTAAGAGTCAAAACACAAAACAATGCCTTAGAGTCCTTTAAATAACATTATGTCAGGAATGAGGATGAACTGCATTCAGAAACCTGAAAGACATGTAATGTTCCTCTCAATTGTCTTACGAAGATTTGACAGCTGACGTGTACTTTTCTCAAAGCGCTTAAACAAAGAGCTTTAAGTTGTCACTGGTTCGATCTTAGCAGTGACGCACCACATACTTCTTCTCTCCATTTTTAGTACAAACTGCAGCTTCCCTCAAAAAGCACATACTCTTCCATGTATTATATATAATCTGGAGACAGCAGGAAATTTCAAATAAAAAGAAAAATTATGCGATTTGGTACGCAGCCATTGAATTTTACAAACCCATCTCTCAGCAGTGGATGTGACTTTTCTTTCTGTCTGCATGGAGGACTGAAAGTCAAAATAGCCACATTAGCATTTTAGCTTACACATTGCAAACTGTTACTGAATGGAGGAGGATATTACTGTATTTTTGGCCTTCTGTATGTGACACACTTTGTATTGGGACATACTAAATGTTTCGCCATACTAAACACTTTATGGGTAGTACAGGAACATAACATTAGTCTTTGAGAAGTGATTCTGTTCACAGAAGCTCAAACGGGCTCTAGAGAAACTGAAATCAAGCCAAGTAAACTAGTTGGCAAAAGCTGTCAGCAATCTTAAGTACCCAGTACAAAGCCTGCCTCAGTTAGCCTTTTACCTTATAATTGTACATAATAAGATTCCATTACATAAAACCTGGTCCAACCTGTCCTGAAAGCAGGTAAAACTAATGTAACGACGTTCACACAGGCCAAAAAGAACACACTGTTCTCTATTATCATCTCTTTTTATGCCTGATTGATTCCAAGGGTTTGATGAAAGCATTAAGTCATTATCTTTGGCTGCCGGGCTTTATTACTGGGCTTTACGGCTTTTTACTGAATTGAAAGTGCTCTTATTGCTGCACCTTTATGCAAGAGTTGGCTATTTCTCTCTCTCTCTCTCTCTATTTTCCTCTTTCTCTCTGTATCTCTCTCTCTCCTTGCAGAACAGTCACTGATGTCATATTATTAATAATTCCGTTCTTGGCTCACTGTCTGTCGAATCTTTGAAATTATACTTGTCCAAAGTCTGGTTATTGCTGCATTCACAGGAGCGGTTCCAATTATCTGTTTGCCTTCATGCACAGTTGAATCAAAGGGCCTTTAAATACTCTGCCTCTTATAGTCGGAGCTCAAACAATTTCCTGAAACTGCTGGATTGACATGAGTCACTCGGAGGATTTAAAAACCTCACCGAGTGCCTTCTATCACATTTTTTCGGAATATGCAGTCCTTTTTTTTAAACTGCTGTTCAGTTTCATCCTGCCTCTGTAATGTATTGATTTTGGCTTACATACATTTTCTTTGCTTTAATTGAACTCAATGACAGAGACACATAAAGTAAAAGGTGACTTCACATAATTTTTTGGTCTGTAGTCAAGCAAAGAAAATATTGGTCACATGAGTTTCCACCTACACATTAACCAATCAATTGGGGGTAAAAATGTACTAATTAGGCTCTGATGCAACAGATGTTGACTCTCACACAACAATAAAGTCATATTTAAACATGCAATGCAAACCAGAACTTATCTAGATGTTACAGCAAGGAGGCATTATGTGAAAGCACAAAGCTAAATCAGTTGGACTTGACGTTAATGGGACTTTGGCCTTCCAGCTCCCAAGTTCAAAGTTCCTGCAGTGTCTGATCAAGATAATTTGTGTTTTTGCAGCTATAATTTGTAACAGGCACAGACAAATAATGTGATCCTGCCAACAGGGGCATCGGGTTAAAAACAAAAATTATCATTTGCTGTTCAGCTTCATTTTGTTGCTTAATTTGGAGGATTGTTGATCTGCTCACCAGTCTAATTCCATCTGTTCTTGATCAATGTCAGTGGGGAGTAACATTTTCTTCCCTTCCCAACATTACTAGTCCACCTTTTCCTTCGTATTGTGTGCAAAATGTGCAGGAAGTGCTGTGGAAATGGGCTATGAAAGTGTACATTCCACTTAAGTTCACTATATGAGCTTTTGTAGTGAACCGCAGAGAATTCCTCCCCCTTCCATGTTGTTTTTTTTGTTTTTTTGTTTTTTTTTTCTATGTGGCCTTTATCAACGGCCATTTGTTCATGTTGGACACGGCATGCTGGCTATTATTTCAGGCTCGAACATTGTTTTAATTTAGACTTCCCAGGAAATTTTTTTTTTACCATATTTATACTCTACAGTTGTTAAATGCCAGTGGGGGCTTAGTGGAGCAAAGGCTAAGTGAAAGTCAAACTATTCTTTACCTGGCAACTGTGCCTGTAGGGCGTTCTGTGTGTTGTTCAAAAAGGCATGATGCTTTGAATACCATTGCAATGTTCCACAAGGTGTCTTAGTTTGCATAACTGACAGCAAATAAAAAAAACCCTTCTTCCTTCACACAGGACTCGTCAGTATTCATCGCCTGTCTATGCAAATATCACTCCCCCTGTCTCATCTGTATATTTGGAAACCTTTCATATTTGTTTATCTTCTCCAGAGCCGCCTCTGTCAGAGGAGGACGCTGACCTTTCAGATCCACCCCAGTGACCCAACAGCAGCAGCAACCAGAGTGGAAAGATCCCTGACAGACAATACCCTGTCAGACACATGGGTAATGTATAAGCTGCAGAGAGCGAGCGACCTGTGCATCGAGACGGCGACAGAGGGAGAATGTTAACCTGCTGTTTGGCCTCATTTCTCACTTTCTCTGTCATAAACTATTGAGTTAGCTTTTTAAATAACACCCCAGGAATCTCTTTAATGTCACAACAGTCTGAGGTGTGGGTGTGCTTTTTAAAATGAAAAAAAAAAAACAATACCTCCAACCCCTGCACACACACACACAAACACGCACACGCACACGCACACACACACAAACACACACACTCACAGTTTGTTAGTTTAGCATGCTTTCGGGATAATATACTCACTTAGTTGGTTCCCCGAGGGCTTCCCCTAAACTGAGTTTGTCCAATTACGACAGAATCCAGCTTCGATCGCTCTGAACCCACCTACGCTGACACAGAATTGGCAACACTGGTTTTGTGCCTCATAAGAAAAAAAGGTTTCCTCATTTAATAGTAGTTCAATCATCACTGTTCTCATTGTTTTAAAATTTTACCATTAACATCGGATTTGTCATTATTATTCTGGTCATTTCTTATAGCTCTTTATTTTTATCGTACTACTAGAAACTTTAAACCACTTAATACTGTTGTATCTCATTGGTTTTTAAATCTGAAATTATATTAAAACAGATGGCATTTTGTAGTTTGAGAAGTGGTTACAAAGGGCCAGAGTAAATGTTAGTTGATGCCAATTAAACAAAGAATACAATGAGTAATTAATGAGGTTTTCTTTTGAATTTGAAAGTGCCTGGCTAGCTGTTTTCCTCTGCTTTCAGTCTTTATGCTAAGCTAGGCTAATTGTCTCCTGGCTCCAACTCTATATTTTTCTTACACAAGAGATTTTAAGTGTCAAATCTTTCCTTTAAAGATATAATATTATTATTTTTACTCATTAATGTGATTCATATTGAGGCAGTCATCTGTGACAATCTACTTAAATGGCCTCAGAAGTGGAATATTTGACGCAATTGATGTCACTCTGCTATTCTATAATTTATTGTTTTCAATATCGTATAAACTGATGGAACTAACACTCAAGCTCAAGAAAAATATGATAGCAATGTGGAATTGTTAGTACTTCAACATGATTGTACATGCAACAAACAACCCTGGAGCTGACATTTAACTTTTCATCATTTAAGCATTTGATAAACACTTATTTTGAGATTTAAATGCTCATGGACGTGGGCGCATATTTGCCAAATGAAGACATTAATATTTCCTGAGTGTGCAAGCACTGCAGCTTTCCAGGTATTTTGAACAAGTTGTCAAACCAGAGTTCAGGTGCTTCTTTTCTGAGAGAGAGAATTTGTCTCTGTGGAATAAAGTAGGTTTAGTAACAGAGGCTGAGACAGCAGCTGCACATCAGCCTCCATATGCCACAGCTTCCTACCATTCCACACAGTTTTTAAGTAAAACAGGAACACTTGTGGTGCATTAGGGCATGCAGATGATTTATTCCAAATACTGATGAGCTTTTTTCATCATATTTGTCCATTAAGTTCAATGCAGCTAATCAATTAAAAGAGAAGATCAAACTGTAATGTCATTTTGAACCTCAGTCATGTCAGAAGCTATTCACATTCTGAAAATAACAGTATGACAAAGCTACATTAAAGACAGTCAAGATGGGGTGAGTCATTCTGTAAAAATGTTGCTAATATTTAAAATTCAGAATTCAAATAAATGGACCCACTCCCGTGGAAGCTTTGCCCTCGAAAATCCAAGGATGCAGAGTTTACATACAGAGAGCAAGACACTGTTTTCCAAACACAGCAGACCTCCTCCACTCAATAATACAACTCTCCTGCTACCATAGCTACCATCACAACAGCAACAACAACACATCTCAGCAAACTAGAAAGTATGCAAGCTAAAAAAAAATCAAGGAAATGCAGTAAACAAGCTACTACTGATATCTTTGCAAAATAAAGCAAAAACACTGTACAGATGTTTTCTGGTGTATGGTTAAATATGCATCTTTGTCTCCGGAAAAAAACTTATCTGCTGTGACTCTCTCCTCTCACACTCAGCCTCCCTCCTGACATTAAGGCCCCATGTTAATTACAACTCAGGATTTCAGAATAATGCACAGCGAACCTTTTATTTGCCATGGAGGCTCCTCTGATAAAGAGACAGTGATTTGGATTATTACAACATGCTAATCGTATAGGTTAAACTCATTTCGAGTTAGTTAGCTTGAGGAAAATGAATTTGAATTTAGCCAATAATAAATTTGACATAGCCTCGGTTTAGATAGCAATCGTTTAATTTCATTGGAATTAATTTGGCTCAGCTGGAAGTGTAAATTAACCTGCCAATAACCCCCCAGTGAAATATGTACATTCTTTAGCAAGGACTCGGCGTTAGTTAATTGATTTCAGCGCCCTGCCAAACAATCACATCCTAAATTGTTGTGCTTAATTAAAACAGGCACATTCCCTCCATAGAGCATGTTTTGCAATGAATGAACAAACCTCTCTCTAGTGCAAATATGCTGCTGATGCTAAACAAACATGGAAAATCTGCATGTTTTCTGTGTGTTTTTTAATGAAGGAAATATCTAATTCTGGCAAAATACCTTGAATATAGGAGGAGAACTTGTGTGGAGGCATTTAATATCAAATCAAAGAAAACATTTTATGGGTTTGATTGTTTATTGAAGCATCATCAAGTTTCATTACATCTCACAAGCGGTGGTAACCGATGTAGGAGTCTCTCATTATCCATCTGTCCTGCATTATTTCTGCAGTAATCACGGGAACTCTAACACTGCGACACAGCGCTCCTCTCTCCCAGTCAGAAGAAATGCCTCTCACTCTGATTGATGCCTGAAATTAGAGCAAGGAAGGAACTACACCAACAAAATCACACATCTCTGAGTTATTGGTGGCTGTTTAGGCTGAGCGGAGGGACATATTAATCATAATAAGGATACATATTGATTGAGTGTGGGCTTCACTTTGGTAATGATGAGTGAAAGGATCGAGGGAGCGAGAAGATGTATTGTGTAGATGGATTTTCTCCACAAATACAGTTATAAAAGTGTGTATTTCAAATGCCGTAGAAAAGTAAGAAGGTTTAGAAATGAACAATTATGAAATATTGTTTGATTTTATTGTACAAAGGCAGTAGATGCATAACAAGGACAAGAAAGTGCAGATAATCCCTACCTATTCCCTCCTCGCCAAAAAAAACAATGTCCCAGTCAAAAAAAGATACTCTCCTTGCTGAAGGTTGTCACTCAAAGTTAAAGTAAACTTTGCAGAGAATAACAATAAAAAAATAAAGTTCTTTACAACATTATGCATCAGGTATGTTCTAATTTTGCTCAAGGCATGCAGCAGGCAAACTCTATGTAACTCTCCAAGGTGCACACTGTCACTACGAGAACTCAAATCTGTGTTTGGACACCTGGAGGTCAGAAGATTTAAGCAGTGTATTATGATGATACAGTTGTTGCTACTGAGTAATGCTAAGACCAAATATACAACTGCCTTCCTGAATACCAAAAACCTCAGTCTATGAATAACAAAACAGCACCCAGCTTCCCTTCACCTCCTTTGCTGCAGCGTAGAAAAACAAACTCGAGTCTTTGGTTTTGACGGTTCAATTCTCAGACTCTGGCTGTGACTGCCAGTTGTGGAATATCTGAAAGCGCAGTTCAAATTAAACTTCTTATTGCCTTCCTTATGCCATAGCAGCAGGTGATGGTTGATATGGATGATGTTATTGCTCACTATGGCTTTTGAAATTTGCTGCAAAGGCCTCAACGGGCCTGCTGTGTTATCTGTTATTCAGACTGCAGAACTAAAGCCTTTTTGTTTTTTTTGTTTTTTTGTTTTTTTACAGATGTTTTACATCAGCAGCTGTAGAATTGCAGTTTCCTCTTTTCAGATGATTTTATAGTATGCAAATTTCTTCTGCGGCTCTTATTTGAACAAAAAATAAAGATTATAAATTAAAGTAAAAGTTGGAGCAAATATATTTTTTTTTACATCTTTCTTGACTACAAAGCACATTCTTCACTAGGAAAGAGTTCATTTGATTTCCTTTGGCAACATACATAAATGGCTGATAGTTAATTTTGGCTTTCTCAGTGTAATTCAGATAGATTGCCTTCAGCGATCCCTCTATTTCAATGCAATAAATCTACTCAGAACAACGCTTAATCTAACATAAGTATCATTTGTGGTGGCTGACAACAGACCTTTACAATCTCGTGTAATTCCCATCCATAAAGGTCACTTTCAGACAGTCTCATTTACAAAACTGCACATTACAAGTTGTCTGTCAAATGCCAATGAGCTTTATTGGCGGCCTTTCTTCCATGGGAGCTCCAGTTTCAGTAGCGTCCTGGAATGTTGGTCATTTGGATGTTGTCCCCTTGGAGTCCTGGGTTGTAATAAGCCGAGCCACCAAAGTTCAGGTCCAAAGGATCGCTGTTGTCCAGCCTGAGAACTAGAAAAAGAATGTGTAAACATTAAACATTTGAACATTTTAACTGTTTATTTCTAAAGCCTCACTATTTTCTTGCAACAGGCAGAAAAGTAATCTGTATTTTCCCCTGTTAACGCTAGATTTATTTGAAAAAAAATCATGTTTTTTTCCCGTCAGTGGTATATAATCATATCTTATGTTCTTGACTTGTAACTGAAGATGGTATTAAAGAAAAAAAAACACCCTAAAACACTTATAAAATACCCTCAGAACTAAAGAACAAGTGTTCCCTTATTGAACCTTCATTTTGAAGCACTGTTGAAAAAGAGTCAGTCCTGAAAAGCTCTTTTCCTGGTAAACTATCATCATTCCTGCACCCACGAGCCCCGAATGCAACAGGTTCACGTCCTCACAGCTTTTTAAAGTCACTTGGGGGAAATGCAGGGAACTAACAGACCTCACTGAGGTAAGAGTGAACGATTTAGCTTGAAGGTAAGTGGGTACACTTACACTTAACTACTAAATAACAGCTGTAACACAGGGACTGAGTCCATCCCTCCACATCCCTCTACTGAGAAAATTTGCCTCAATTTTCTTATAGGAAAAGATTTTAAATACCAGCGGATCCTTTATAAAGCTGATGTTACATGCAGTTCTTTGTAATCATCATGTCAAGGGTGCTAATGAGCTTCGTATGGATTATAAAGGCCAGAACAAATTTCTAATTTTAGGCAGGAAATCAAACTAAATTGACTCGTATATGCAGTTGGCTCGGTTGTGTAGATGGCTTTTGGTAAAATATGTTCAAATTACAATTATTTATTCCAGCAGTCTGAAATCAAAGTGTGCAAGTGAGTTTTAAATTACTTTTGAGAGAAAAAACAAGGTCTTAATGGATCAGAAATGACCTTTTAGCCTCCAAACTTGGTCATTTGCTGTCATATAAAGGCCAGTGACAGTGTTATTAACTTGGTTTTTAATAATAAAGTCTATGCAGATTAATAATTATGTATTTGATTCAAAGTGGCAGGCTTTACAAGCCTTTTTATCATTACTTTGTGAGCATGAAGCTTGAGGGCTTGTTTGCATTGAGCGAACAATTTTCATTTCATTTTTCAATTTTCTTTTTTTTTTCTACTATACCAGAGATTTCTTTGCTAAGTTATATTGTATAAAATGACTGAGCTGGTTACCACAACAAAGCTTTTCTTCCACTTTCTTCTGGAAGATTGCTTTTAGGCGTCTACAGAATTTCTTTCGAGGATCAATTCGCAGTCTTTCCTACAGAGGATGTCTGTATGAAATGGGCCTCAGGGCATTCGATTTAGGACATAATCTGACTCATTTAAAAAAAATGCAGACATACCTGTGTGCTGCAGCAGAAACCATGCAATTTAATTTCGGTTAAAGTTAAGTATGGTTAGGTATGCAGAAGGGGACTGTGAGAACAGAATACTGTCTTCAGCCAAGTTCAAGGCAAGAATGAGACAAATCGCAACCTGTCATAGCACATGATCCTGTTTTGCATGGTGAGGTAACCTTATTAAAGCTCGAGAAAGAGTGTATGTGTGTGTATGTGTGTATGCGTGTTAGAGAGAGAGAGAGAGAAAGAGAGAGGAACTAGGCTTACAGCACTATTTTAACATTTTGGAGGACGAGAAGCTCAATACCAATCTCATGTCTGTGTGTTAAATATGGAGCTTCAGCCATCAATGAGGTTTTTTTTAATCATTTTATAAAATTCCAAACACCTCACCAAAGGAATGCAGTTAAAAGTTGGCCAGCTGGCTCATGAACATTTACATAATGGTTGATAAATATTGGTTGTGTGTTATCTGCGCATATTAATGAACAAATACGTAATTTTAGCATAAAAAGCAAAGGTTACAACATTACCTTTGACATTTTTAAAGCTCACAAATAAACATGTCATGTAAAACATGTAAAAACAAAAATAAAAAAAGTTTTTCAGGGAGCTTTTGCGTTGACTCTGTTTCCAGTAAAAGTGCAAATGCTGAATGATAATTGAGCCTAACAACTCTGTGTGTGTGAGTGTTTGCATCATTGTGCAGCAGCAATAATCCACATGATATTTAGCTTTATGTTCTTTTACGTTACATTAATTTTACATACCTGGGTCTGAAGGATACTCCTCCACCAGTTTTCTGTGTGTGAAACCCTTCCGGTGTTTCTTTTTTAGGATGAAATAGGCCACCAGTCCCACGCAGACCACAGCCACCATGGTTCCCAGCACCGCTGCCCACGCTCCTTTTCTTTTACTCCTGTGGGAATCTGAATCCAAACCTTTTTTTTTTGCAGAAGAATGAGGTGTCAAGGGGGTGGGAGAGAGTGATAGATAATTTGTCAACAACAAAATTATTTATATCAACTGCTGACTCTGAGGGTTAATTGTCAGATAATTATGGCTGGAAATGCCTTTTTCAAATTGTGTTTCCAGTGGCAGCACTCTGCGCAGATACACATCCCAATTAGTCAGCTGCACAGATTTGTCTAATTTGCTCCGTGATAATTAATGCAATTAACATGCCAAAATTATAATTTCTGGAATGCATTTGAATATTTTAAGGTGGCAGGCTGTGCTCGTCATCTAGATAAGACGTCATGTGATTCAAGTTCTCCAGGGATACCTGACTGTATAAATAAGAGTTCTTCTCGTGTAATTTTAGCACAGACGTAATTGTTACCTGCACTCATTAGCTTTGGGTTTCTCACATTGTGACAGCTGTACAGGTGTGAAAAAGCATTAGGTATGACAGATGCTGCATCTATTAAAAATATAACATAGTGACAAGAGTTTCTACTAGCAAGATTGACTCATTGTAACCTTTTCTAGTCTAAGAATAAGTGTGTTATTGTGAAAACTTAAAGTTCTAGACCTAAACTTTGTACAAAGTGTAATTATTGTTACTTTATTTACTTTTTTCTACTTCTCTCTTTTGCTGCTTGTGTTTGGGGCAACAGCAGCAAGAAAAATAGGCAGTTTGTGAGAGTGACAGAATTGTTTTCAGTGTCCTTTGACATAGAAATACTTCATTTGTGTTTTATCAGGGCTCACACATAAATAATTTAGTGGCTCCATTTATCTGCAAAAGACTCAGTTTACCCACTTGTTGGGATCAATTTATCCCTCACCTGAGGCCAGCTGAAGCAAAGCATCATTTTTTCTTAAAGTCTATTTCAGATTGGTTCTTCCTTTATTGCATTTTTTCCACATCATTTGATTGAAGACACAATCGATGCAAGTTAAAGTATTTTTTTTAGCTTGAAACAATGTCTTATTTGAGCTCAGCAGGACATTTTTTTGTTAGTTTAACATGTTTCATCTCACCTCTTCTTTGAATTTTGAGTCATGTTAAGTTTATTTGAGTGTTTAAGCCATGCAGGCTTCATCTAGTTTTAATGCTTTTCCTCAAATCCACATCCAACCCACTAGGTGGCGTCGATTAATAATCTGTCTATGGAGTGTTTTAAAACTCGTTACACATATACCTGGTGCCCTTAGGCTGACCTACTGACTTTAGAGGCTTTTAGCATAACGGCACCATATTTGATTTTGTGCAAATATCTGCAGAACTGACAACATTCCCATCATCCTCAGCAGCAGTGCATTTCTTTTTGTGCCAATTAGCAAACGTTAGCATGTATATAAATAACAGTAGACTAAAATATTAGCGGGTTAGGATATTGTGATGTTATGTCTGTGAGCATATTAGCGTACTGATGTTAGCATGTAACTCAAATCACCACTGTGCCAAAGTGCAGCCTCACAAAGGCTTATGCATTAATATGAAACACGATTATTATTCATAAAGAACCTGATGTCATTACCATAACTGTAGGGTATGGTGGTCCAGTAGGTCAAGTAGCTGGAGTTAATGGATTTTGTTTATTTATTGATGTGTAAAAGCACACATTGCCTCGCTGGTGCATGTATATACCGGCTCTGTTTATCTGTGCTCAACCGTCTGTGCTCTCTGTGTACACACTGTGCCTGTCACTGTGACTGTAGAGCAGTTTCTTATTCCTCTGTTGCCCACAGTTTCACAACTGTTTTCCTGCTGTTTATTGCCATCATCTGTTAGTGTTATGTCCTGCTGTCACATCTGTCCACATGACGTGAGTTTTATTTTAATCGCACCCTCGCGCCGGCTCTCTAAAGGTCTTTTTCCCCCCCTTGCCATGATATCTGCTGCGAGCTCTGCCCACATACATTTTGCAGAAAAAGTAGCTTTTCAGTTAGATAGATAGACAGATCTGCAGTAGTTTATATGAGAAGCAGCCTGTTTTCAATCCTATCTGCTTGATCTCAGGGTCGACACCAAAACCTCATCTCACGCCCTGCAGAGAGGCAGCACAAGTATCTTTGACCTTAGTCTCTCTTTCAGGTTTTCTGCCACTAAAACAGGGTTTCATTGTCCTGTTGAAAGGGTGGTTGTAATAGACCCCTTCACTTATAGTGGCCACATCGCTAGCGGCTGAAATACAATCCAACCCTTTCTTTTTGAAAGAAGGGGCATTTGTCCTCTGGCAGTGGGAAAATAGATGCAGGCAAATGTGGGTCAGATGGAGGCCAAAAAAAGCAATGTGTAAAACAAGCAACAATGATTTATGCTCCTTGGCAATAAGCATGGTGTTACTGTCAAACCTAGTCTCTAAAGTTGATCTGTGAAGGATATGTGCTCTTTCTGATGTCTTTTTTTTTTGCTCCAACCTTAAAACAAGTCAGTCAGGAAGGATTGGAATTTCACTCAAATGTTTCTTTGTCTAATATCTGCCCATAAAGTTACGTCATGCTGCCAGGAAGACATACAAAGCAGTTTTAAGGACACAAAAAAAAGTGTAACAGATACTGTGACACCTGAAACTGCAGCTTTACCTCTGTCTGAGCTGCTCCCTGCGGCTGAACCTTTGTCCGTCAAGTTGCCCTTCTCAGACGTGGTTAGGTCCAGGTTTGTTGTAGTCTCAGGGCTGGTTTCTGTGGTCTCAGATGGGAAGACCATTGTGGATGAGGATGAGGATGTGGTGGTTGTCTCGTTTATCTCCGGTGTCGCTGTGGTTGTCACAGTTGTTTTGTTGGTGGATTCTGTAGCATTGGTTGACCACGTATCCTCGTCTGGTTTTGTTGTGGATTCTTGCGTGTCGTTGCCCTCTGGAGCCAAGGTTGTCGTCTGTAACTCAGTGTGATTTGAGGAATCTGGAAAGCCGGTGGAGTTGTTTGTACTCAGATGAGTTGTGGAGTTTTGAGGAGTTGCTGTGGTGTTATGAAATTCCTCCTCTGTGTCTGTCTTGTTGCTCTGGCTTGAGTTTGTTGGATATGTCGTCGCATTAGTTGGAGAAACAGTGGTGTTTTGCATTTCAGGTTGCTTGGTCGTATCGTTTTGAACTGCGGGAGGCTCGGTGGTAGTGACATTAGTCAGATCATCAGATCCTTCATCAGCCTCCTGTTCTTGGCTGGTAGCATTCTCATCTTCTCCATTTAGTAATGTCATGGAGCCAGATGCTATCCCACTGCTGTAATCATTACTTGACTCCACAGCAGTCGCATCAGCTCTCGGATCGTATTCAGTGTCCTCTTCAGCAACTGCAGAGTTTTGACTTCCAGCTGTATTTTTGGCTAATTCTCGCAGCCAGCTTGGATCAATTGGCTGCCTCGGAGAGTCAGTTGTGTATTGGAGTGATGCCAGGTGAATGGCTTGGACGAGCAGAAGGAGACCTGCTGTGATTTTTAAACACAGTTTCATTTTCCCCCTTTGATTTTACTCTGAAACACAAATGAGAAAAGAAAAAGGATTATTTTAATTCCTGATATTATATATTCCATTGGGATTTTTTAAGTGCCAGATGTTGAGCAGGTCCAGGTTAACATCTGAATGTTGTGTTGTTTCTTTAGATAATGTCATAGCTGCAAAGGAATATTATTGTTAATCAACTCAAGAACAGACTCAAACTATGGAGAGTTTATTACAGGATTGTGTTAATATTTTATAAAATGTATTTGTCAAAATGTTTAATTTTCTGCAGATTGTAAGTGATAAATTAGATGATGACACCATTTATCAACCTGAAAATCTATTCAAACTTTTCAATGACCTTGAAAACAACTGTTAACAAAACCAAACTGCCAAAATAAATGTTTACATTTTACATTTCTGCAAACCACAGAAACATACCATACCAGCTTTTTACTTTGAGAAGAGCTGTTTCTAATGTCAAGTTAGGTTAAGGTACAAAAATCACCTGATTATGGTTAAAAATAAAAGATCTTGTTGCCAAAAACGCAGCTGGAAAAAAGTAATTTTTCAGCACCTTTCAGAAACCTTATTCACATTGTCTTAAAAGTCGAGTCTAGTCATTAAAAGCTGAACTTGGACAAAAGCTCAAGAACACATATTCACTTAAATGCACCATGAGGTAAAATTCTTTTGTTATCTGCAGTTTCCACTATGAAAAAGCAGACCATGGAGCTAATTAGAAGTCACAAAAGTGCTTAAATTTATAATTAATTTGATTATCTACAGTTTTGTGACAACTGAATATATTTCAGCTGCTAATGACGACCATGTGATACAGTTTAGAGCTTAGGACCAAGTATACAAGTGAATCTTGAATGTTATTGTTTGGGGTTTTTTTAGATTTTGCTGAGGTGACTTTGCATGCACAAGCCTAATAATTACAAAATGGGATTGGGATTTTAAGTCAAAAAGTAAAGAAATCAAATGCTTGACAAAAATGCATCTTTAATTGAAATAAAAATTGAACTATAAGTGAAGTAAAACAACTAAAGGGGCTTTAGTTGCTCAAATGGTGGCGCAGGTCTTCCACTTATTAGAAGGTTTATGGTTCGATTTCCAGCTTCTCCAATCTGCATATCAAAGTATATTTGGGCAAAAAAATAAAATTTTTAAATTGTTCCAGATTGCTCTTTCATCAGTCTCTGTACTGGCAGTTTGTATGAATGCCCCTGCCATCATTGTGTAAAAGGGTCAATGCTGACATGCAGTGTATAGTGCTGCGAGTTTTCAATAGACTGGAAACAAGCTTTATAACATAACATAATCTATTCATATATTTACAATCTCTCTGGCAAAAAGAGTCATTTTTCTGCTTCCTGCTTTCTTCCACTGAGTCTGTTTACCACCAGCCCTGAATATCCACCATCAGGAAGGAGTCACAGGAGTCAAACTCGTGTTCAACACAGCCTTCAACTCCTCCCGACCACACACAGACACCCAGCGTGTAACAAGACATCTCTGTTCAATCCTATTTTCCAGAAGCATAGAGTGACATGCTTCAGCGGCGCGGGTCAGCTGCACTGACACAAGTCAAAATGAAAGTCCTCGAACGACTAATCCTGTCCCACCTCACGTTTTGATGGTGCAGTGAACAACATCATGCTACAACATCATGAACACAACATCCTGGGGTGCTGCTTTCAGGGCTCGCTGGTGAATTTCAACGCAGTCACCCCTGCATTGTTGCACAGAGAGTTACCACAGTTCAACATCGTCCCAACCCGATCTCCGGTGAGATATGTGACTTCTTGAGAGTGTAAATTGACACAGGTGCCCTGTGAGCTATGTGTTCTCCCCTCGGCTTCACTCCAGTGCACAAACAACTGCAGCTCTAGTTATTCCCAACAGGGCATTCTCGCTGCGAGTCACTTTGTTGATCGGTTGCTTTGTTCTGATTCGTCTACAGAAGGTGAAATGTCGGCCTGCAGCAACAGAGGTTTTAACATGCAAATCAGGAGATTCCACATTTCTGTCAAAACACGTTCACGCGTTTTAATGAGTCAGTAAGAGTGAAAGTAAAATGATGAAAGCTAATTTTCTCTCAAATGGATTTTTCATCTCTTTATGCAATCAAAAACATCCACAGCCCTCTCAAATATGAGCTGAAGATCTCTGAAAAGGTGAAATCAAATTCTCTCCAATTTCACACTTTCAAAAAATAAAACTGTTCCCTTTTGATAAGAATGGAAACAATCAGTGATTTTCAATGTGGCAGGGTTGTTGATCTGTGGTTAGTTTCTTGATAAGCTTGTTTATCGTCCTTGCATCTGCCACGTGTCTGTGTTTTTTTCTGCTCTGTGGGACATAAACAGAAAACCTGTGGGTTGTTGATGGTGCAGCCTGCTGTGTGACTCAGACTTAATCAAAGGGCTCAGCTTTTTTGATAATGGTGCACTAAGAGCACATGTATTAAAGGAAATGGCTAAATTTAGCGATTAGGAGCTTATAATGCTGCAGCGGTGAACATAATACACTGGATTTAACTCACCGGATTATTTGCACCTTGATATTAAAGTTCACAGCTGCAGGACTCTGGGACAAATTTGAATAAATTTGATAACTTTGTTGCTCAGTTCTTTTTCTCAGTTGCAACAATAAAGTATATTGAGCTTGCTATAGTTGTAATTTGTACTTTAACTGGTTTTGTCTCCATAAAAACAGCTGCTTACGCTCGTGGGCATGGTAGGATTTAAAGCCATCTGCCACACCAAACTGACTGAAAAAGCATAATTTCACACAAAGAAAACTGAAAAAACAGAAACTCATTGTCACAGCATAGTTAGATAATCCAGACCACTCCTGTGTTTATAAATTGCAAAACATTTTGGTTAATTTGAAAAAAAAAAACCCTAAAAGCTCTACATATGATATATATTTAAACATATACAAGGATGATACTGAAGGGTCATAAAATAAAGAACTGTGCTAAATTTTTATGTACTTCTCAGTCATACAAATGGACCTATTTAATATTCTATTTAGGTTTATGGGGGTTGTAGTTTTCATGGGGAATGAAGTGCACCATGAAAACCACAACAAGTTTTAGAGTATATTATTCTTTTCTCTTTTTTCACCATTTCTGTGAAAGTTTAGCTCAGTTTAAGGCAAATACACTCAAAAAAATACACTCAAAATATTTGTAATGTTGAATGAATGAATAACTCATCATGATAATAATACAAAATGATGAGTAAATTTTTCGACTAGCTTAGCATGTTGAAGTGTAAATCCTATCATATTTTGAAAATATGAGATGATGAATGTAGAACCAGAATATCAAGCAGCTAAACAGAGTCACTGATCTGTTTTGATTTGTACTGCGCACATGTGTGTTTGCTCATCAAGGATTTAACTTTCAAGACTTCAGACAATAATCAATGTTTTTTTTCTTCCTCCAACACATTGCTGGGGACTTTAACTGATGGATATTAGGTGGAGGCCAATCTTACCACTAGTGTGTGGAATGTGTGGCATGTGTGCGCTGTTGAATTTCAAACCAGTAAGTCCAGTTTTGTGTAAACTCAACAATTCACCTCCTGTCGATGATAAAAATATCCCTACATTCATCATCGCACTGGGCAGAGCTGCAAACAGCAGGAAAAAATGCCCGCCCTGCTAGCCGAATAGACTCTGTGCCTCCACGGCGGGTCGAAGACACCGACAGAGATGTTGATTTTTGACCCTCAGCATTCAGAGAGAGCCACCTGTTGAAAAGAGCTCCCACTCAGGTGGTCCGTCAGAGTCTGGAGCAGTTATCACCTCCACTGCTCAGTCAGCCGTGACTCCAGTCCCACATAAACACACTCAGAGACAAACTGTGAAGCCACAGTCCGACTCTAATTACCTGATATTTATGCTGTAAGTCACCCGATTTGTTTACCTGCGTTATTATCACCTATTATTGTACTCTATGCTTTAATTAATGTTGTGCATTTGTTGTATTGTACAAACTCAGTATATGTGTTGTACAAAACTTCAAACAGGGTTTTAAAATAACCAAGTTAATTCCCCATGCACTACACTTAGGTAAAACTTTGAGATACCTCTACTTAAGTGTGGTACATGGGTAATTTTATGTTGTGCTTCTTTACAATCTCTAATCCCTGAATCCAAATTTAGCAGATTTAGTCGCTGGTTATATTTTTTGATTAAATTTACTTATAACAAACACAACATCCAAATATGAAGCACTGCTGTAGATTTCACTATCCAGCAGCATATGAGGCAGTTAAAATTACCTCCATCTTAATCAGTGATCCAATAATAAACATAATAACAATAAAACACTGATAGGGGCCAATCTGAGGAAAGAGTCTTTACATTTTCCAACAAATGCAGTAAAAATCTTTAGTTTTGGATTTCAGTTTCTCTAAGAATCAACTTTAAAGCTCTTCTGTTTGTCTATAAATCACTGACGGTTCAGATTCTTGTCAAACATCAGATGTCCTGGTACGGTACAAATTTTACAGACTCACAGTTTATCTGGTCTTGGTTTACTGACTGTTTGAGTCAAAACTAAACACACTGAAGCTGCTGAGAAAATCTACCTGTCACATAGTACTTTTAATTTATATTTTTCAGTGACACCTCTGATTGTTAGTTTGCTTTGATTGTTATTTTTCTGTGTCCCACCTGTTGGCTCTTATTTCTGTCATTTGGTGTCATGTTATGCATCTTTTGTTTGCTTGCTTTTTTGTTTCTATGATTTCTTTCTTGAGCTTTTGCCCGTTTCATCTGACAAGAACCTTGGGTTGCTTTGGGCTATGAAATATGCTATATAAATATATTTGCCTGAATATGTAGTGTTGTTGCTAATATTCATGTACTTTAATTTTGAATACAGGTCATGTCTTGTCATCTAATTTTTTAAAAATGTTGTATAACTTGTTTTACTTTACTAGATGACCTAAATATTTCTACTACTAGTTATCCCAAGTTCATAAGTCACCACCCTACAAATGCATATCACTGTACGACTGATGATTTCTCGTGTAATGTCACATAAATTCCCCTGTTTAGGCTTGTAATATGTCACTTTATATGATGTTTCGGCATCCAGCTACAAATTTTTTTCACCTTTACATTGAAACAAGGAGCATTTTTGTTTGAAATGACTCTATTTTGACTCTTTTTAAATGCCAGTTACGGTGGAATTTAAATATTACCACATGTTTTATATAACTGATTCATCTTCCAGATACCAGATCTAGAAATTATCCCAAAAATCATCTTCACACTAAGATATTTTTACAAATTGAGACTATTTTTGTTCTTTCAGTTTCACTTATTAATACAACAGCGACTCAAATCTTATGAAACATATTTAGACAAAAATTCTCCAATCCAGTTTGTCACCTCACAGAATTCCTTTGAAAAAATAGGACAAATAATTAAATCCTCCCTCAGTAAATCCTTACCTTATGCTTAATCAGACGAGAACAGGTGCTCAGACAACAAAATCTCTTCACTAAAGCTGCCAGCGTGTGAGAGTGAATCAGCAGTCGGCCTGAAGAGGGAAGCAGGGAAGGAGGGAGGAGGGCCCAGCAGTGTGGCATTCAGGGAGCAACCTGCTCAACCTGCTCCTGCACCTGCCAGCAATAGCAACACACCCTGAACCGCATCCAGTTGCATGCCGTGAAAAGGCCACACAGGACAGGGATGGAAATGAATTAGAGGACAAGAGGAGGGGAAGAGGATTAAGGGGTTTGGGGACTGAGTCCATTTGTAACTGCCTCATTTCATGTTCCCATCTGCAAAGGTTGATTATATTAATTTTTTTGGTTGCCAGGTTGCAAGGTTGCCAGGTTTGATCTGTGAATTCCCCAAGTGGGTGGAGCCTCTGGCCACAGGGCCTCTGAGCACTTTTTTTTTCCTTTTTTTTTTCTCTCACCGAGGCACTGGAAACGACTGATGTCGTCATGGCAACAGAAATGAGGCTGGCGAGCTCGGGTTTCATCCACGCCTTTTGTCTCCGTCTCTATATCAGGCTACCGTGTTGACGTGTGACTCTGTGAAGTCACAGGTAGCACACGTCAAATGAGCCGGGATTGGTTTTGGTCTCATTCCTCAGTCAGCTGAGTCATGAAGCGGCTGAATTCACGAGTGAGACGGATGAAGTGATACTTCAGAGCCGCTGTGCTTTGGTGAGTCCAGAACAAGGAGCCCTTGTTTTTGTTTGCTTAATGAATCCAAGATGTACAAAAGCTTCACATTGTTCTGAAGATAAGTCAAGTGTTACCAAGAAAAAGTGGGGAAAAAAACGGCTTTGGAGTCATTTTGACTTTTCATTAAAATTACGGATGACAGTGTGACCCTGAAAGTGAACCAGTGAAAATTAAATTCAGTCACCATCAGTTTTGTTATTTACATCTGTGCTGTGTTTTTAATCTTGGCCTGCTAAAATGTGCCAAAATTACAAACCTGGTATCACAGCAGGTCATGAAACTGTCAAAAAATTTCATCAATTATCTGTCACTAACCTCAATTAAAGTGCTTTTGTTGCATAAAACCACAGTTGGGACTTGAAAGTTACTAACCATCCACCCCGACCTCCTCCATGTGACTGAAGTCTGGTCAGTGTTCAGGTAAACACATACACTTATACTCAAGAACACTCCGAAGACTTTAAATGCATCAGTGAGATCATATTGTATTTTACATCTTTATTTTGAAGATCTTTCATCGACTGATTCAACCACAAATTAAATATTAAAGAATATGTGTCTGTCTTTTACATAAGTTTGTACTTTCAGGACTTCAGACAGGGCCGTGGGCAAGATTTTAGAAATAATAATTTTTCCCCTCTACACACTCCTCACCACCTTCTTCTTCCTTTTGACTAGAAACTCTTAATTTAATCAATAAGTTGGATCTTTTGGAGTTTATATATTGATCTAACTTCCCATTATACTTTAATTTTACATCACAAAATGGTCTACAGCCTGTTTCAAGGCTGTCTGGATAGAAATTCTAAACAGTTTTTTGTTTTCTGATTATTTTATCGTCCTAAGAATTATGAACATTTAACATATTGATTAAAAAAAAGAGACTAAAAACCTCACTGAGCATGAGTTTTACTGCAGATTGTAAACACCTCCAGTTTACCTATAAAAACTCAGGGCAGCTGTGGCCTAGAAAGGAAGAGCAGGTCGTCCTTTGATCGCAGGGTCGGTGGTCTCGTCCCTCCCTGATGTTGCTCCTCCCGTCCACATGTCAGAGCAACTGAGCGAGACACTGAACATCAAATTGCCCCTGATGGTCAAATAAGCACCTTGCATGAGTATTCCACCTTCATGAATGTATGTGAATCAGTGAATGAGATTCAAATTGTAAAGCACATTCGATTAAAGCGCAATATAAATGCATCCATTTATCAAAAAGAGGCAAATATACATACAAATATATGTAGAGAGAGAGAAACACATGGCCTTGAGCTCTGAACTGCTTATATTACCTACAGATCAGACACATTTATATGCATATCCGGACTGCAGAAATGTGTCTTTTTTCTCCAAATGACATTTTATTCAAAGAGCAGCAGTGAAGGTAACATTGTCAGGAAGCCAGTGGCTGATATTCTGCCATAGACGTGGTTCAACAGTGGCTTTTTGTCCCCGGCACACAGAAAGCTTGTTGCCGGCACCTCACGTGGCCTGTCAGCGTTTGAAGCTAATGGGATCGTGTAGCCTCATCAGGGACGTGAATAATAGACACGTCTAAATCTCGAACAGATGATAAACAGGCTCCAGACTTTAATGCCAAACAAAAGTGTACAAAAGTCATGAAAAAGTAAAAAGGTGTTGTGCTTTGAAACCTGGTAAATACATCATGAGGAGGCTTATAACAGCCACTCGGCGCATTTGTGTTTCAAGTTTTTTATGTCAGCTTTCAGTCAGTACCCAGCATGACGGAGGTGAGAGCCAGTTTTCGCTTTGTCTCTGGCAGCATTGCAGTGCTGTAACAGCTGAACTGAAGCTGTAAAGCTGATGCCATAATGAGCTATCATTTGAGGTCATTATCAGGGTTACAATGGAGGAGTGGATTCAAAATAACACACAACACATTACAAAATCCTGTACATAATCCTCTGAATCTGGATTTGAATGGTCAAAAATAATACATCCATTCATGAGACACTGTATCAACACTCAGCTAACGAATATATTCAATGCAAATATTTAAGCTAAAGCCTCTTATGTGCAGGATTTAAGCAGTTCTGACTTTGGTTCCTCTTTGTTGTTATATCAAAACATAACATAGCCTGACGGAGTTCACTAACACAGAAGCAGCACCAATTTTCTCCAGGATTGTTTCATTTTTCTACCAAAAAAAAAAAAAACCTTCACTTTTTGCTGTCAGAAAAATGACAGTGTGTGTGCTCAATCACATAACAATTCCAGACAATATGTAATTTCTGCCACTAGAGGTCTTTTCTATCAAAACAATGAAAGCAAAACATGTGGTTAGCCTGGAATCATCGGGTTTGTGTTTTTCACTGTTAAATAGTGAAATAATTGTATTTATACAATGTTATTGGCTGTTATTATTTTGCTGGCAAACTGGTGTTTAGCATTAACTGACTTTCTGTGTGTTGCAGCAGCTTTTTGGTTAAAGTTTTAAAAGCTTTAATGCAAATTTATCAGTAAATTGATGCAATTTATTAAATTGCTGTTTGCTTTTTTAATGTGCTTTACTGGTCATATATGTGATGGATCACACAGATAGAGTGTAATAAAACTATAATAGTTAACATACAGTTTCCTGATTAGATTCCATAAAATCACAATGTGGAAAATGTGATATATTGAAGTTGCCTTTAGCCCATTTTTATCACTTAAATGTTTTTGCTAGACATGGTGACAGACGCCTGATATAACCGACACCTGATAACAAACTAAGATAAGATGGCCAAATTTTCGGGTTGCCACTCATCGACAGCTATATGCTCATTTTAAAAATTCAGAGATGTAATTTACCAATGCACGATTAATAATTTAGTAGCATGACGATATGCTCACACTTGTAAAACATCCTCAGCAGTTTTAGGACACTGAAGAAAATAAGTGTTAATTTGTGGGCACGGATGAGCTTTTTCAGATCAGAGATCTGACCCTTTGGCTCTATCAGAGGAGCCAATTTGCGAAATGTCTGCAAGAGGGAACATGTAACAGCGAAAAATGTTCACTTTGGATGTGAATCTTATGATGCATCCTTTTGTACTTCAGGTTAATGCATCCTGATTACACACAGACACAGAAAAACAGGTCACACTCTGGTTGTTTCTCTGTGTTTGGCTCAATGTTAGAAATGTGTTTTAAGATATTTTCAAACGCAATGTTTTCATGCTCTTACAAGCAGTTTACTACAGTTTCACAGTGATAATTTTAAATTAAACTTTCATGTGAAGAGCTGAAATTATTTTCTTTTGCATAAGAAAAACATTAGATTTTATTACTATGCTAAAGATCTTGCGGTTTAGTCTGAACAGAAACCCTCTGCAGGTCTTTAGAGAGGCACAATATAAAAATAAAAAAAGTCAAACTGAGCTTGCTTCAGCTTATTTCCGCAGTTGATCATAAAAAGTGCATCATTTCTACCAAGTCAAATCCTGTGGCTTCCTCAGAGGTTTTAATGGTCTCTGACTCAGAGTCAGTGAAAATGTAATTTAACAGCAAATTGCCTCCAGAAGACACATTCATCTGAGGTAACAACATGTAATCACACTCAAGGTGTTTTCTGTTTCATAACATGCTTGTGACATTTGAATAACAGCTGCCTGACACTTCCCTGCACACTGATTCAAGCAGCTTTCAGGAAATGCTCAATGCAGGAACGGCGCGTCAATTTCGATTTAAAAACAACAAAAAAAAGACAGTCCCTACAGCTTCGACTAAAGAACATGGCTTCAGGTTAGCCATGAAAATAAATGTTGTAGTGCTGTTTTTCAGACAGAGCCAGGTTCTCTCTTTTTATATCCCTGCGCTCCAAGCTTTCTCTCTGGGCTTGATTACAGTCCAACTGTTATGTTACTGCGAGCTCACAAAAGCATTAATGATACCCTCTTAAAACCCACAAAGAGCATGTGATTTGTGTGCATGTGCATGTGTACGGGAGAGGAAGTATTTCTGCAGGTCTGAGGAGGATACTTCGCTGTCAAAAGCTGAATTATCTTCTTCAGGTTTGTGTCTGGCAGAAACCAGTGGGACCCAGAAGGCAGGAGAGAAAGCTGGATGCCTCTGCCTTGATATCTTTTAGGTTAAACCCTTAGATACACACTGTACACACTCCAACGCTTCCTATTTTTAAACCAGTCACTGGCATTTTTTCCTATCTTAACCTCAGGTTTCCCCTTTTTTTACCCTTAAGTAGTTATTGGGTTGTGAAAATCATCCTATTTATTTTTCTATTCTGTATCAGCTTGAAGAAACTCTAAATTTAATTGAGTTATATCATTTTACCCAAAGCAAAACATTTTAACCGGGGATATATTTCAAACGGATGAGTTTTTCCATAAAATAGAGAAATTATAGGTGTCTTGTATAAACATAATGTTACTCACTTTCCCTCCAAATTTTCCTGATCTGTTTAGTGTCTTTGGAAGAATCAGGTTGGCATCTGCACAATAAACTTTTATGGGTTTTAGTGGTTAAAGCTAAAAATGCTGCTTTTTAAGAGGAGCCTGCAGTATTACAGCATCATTATCTGGAGTCAGTTAAAGGAACAAACAGGCTTTTAAATGCAAATCTGGACTGTAGTGACACGACCTACAGATTTAGCTTATGCTCAAAATATTTTGAGAAGGACAAACATTCAAAAAATGTAGCTGCAGTTTATTAACTTCTTATTTTCACTCGGTCAAAGCTTTATGAGTCCATACTGGAGTTTCCTCGATTTCTTTTTGCATTTTACCATCTTCAACATCAGAAAAGAAGCTCACAAGCTCTTTTTCATTTCCAGGATGACTTTAAAAGAAAAAAGAGTTTTAATAGTGTCAATGGGAAATGGATTCATAGAAGAGGATGATGTGTGTAAAATGTGAAAGAAAACTATGCATGTGTGTTTTTGGTTATAAAAGACTGACTTTAGCCTGTTATCTGGTGAAGAAGCTCTGGTCACTGTGATACAAACTGGGTGACTGTGACATGGAGACATTTAAAAACATTATTATATTTGATGAAAGTCTTTTATGAAATCAGAGGACAAGATGAACATTTCCTTTAAAAAATATAAAGCTGATGACTTCATGTTTTTCAGCCTTTTTTCAGGTAAAGTGACGTGACTTTGGGTGGGGGCACATCTCAGGTGGCACAGCAGTAATCTGGTTTATTAATGGCCGCTGAGAGATTCGGTTACAGGATGTTGAAGGTGCATGTAAATAGCTTGACTAGAGTGCATCCGATGTCAAGGTTAATCTCTGCATGGGGCCAAAGAGCAACTGTATATGAACACTGATTGTACAAGCTAATAAAACAACAGGAAATGTGTTAGTACCTCAAGGGAACCGCAGAACTACACAAAAAACAGAAAACACATTGGAAACATACTATTTTTTGTTCCAATTTAGACTCCACCAACTTCTAAAGTAAATATTTTAAGATGATTAATTATAAAATTTCTGCACACAAGCTAATATCTAACATTTGTCTGCCTTTTTGTGCAGTGCAGGTAAAGCACACAGAGCTTATCGAAGGTATTTTCTGCAGAAAACAGCTGCCTGATGTGGCTCAACATCTGGTTTATGTTTTTGCAAACCACCACAGCTTCTGCATTTCAAATGAAAAAAATATCAGTATTTATTAGTAAATTACAAGGTGACATAGTTTGGATTAAATATCTGCTTATGTGTGCTGAGTTTTCTCAACAGGAGGTTTCGGGGAGGGGGGGGATCTTGGCAGCAGGACACCGTGTCCAGACAGCTGCAAAGCAAGTGAAAACATCAAGGTCAGCTGTTACATAATTTATTGATTATTATTCAGTTATGTAATTAACTGTATTGTTGAGTTGTGTAACTTACTGCATATGGTCATATAATATTGTTTGCAGATTGTTTTCTGTCATCAGCTTTTACGCTGATGGCAGAACATGTGACAGGTTTATGCTTGTGTGACTCTGTATGCACACAGGTGTGTCATTTGACAAACAGTCGACTGACTAATGGCTCTCAAGGATTAGCAATGGCTCTGTATAGTAGTTTTATTAGGAAAATGTACATACAAAGGTACAGTTTAAATGTAAACACCTGTGCAGTTTAATATTAATGTCACCCTTAGTGTTGCAGTGTTGATGTTCACACCGGTCCCTGACAGTTAGCATTAAGAGGAAGTTGTGTTTCTGTCCACCTCATTAATATTCCTTTTCCTTTATCATTGGTTTAGTCTCCACCAACTCCAACTGAGATCAAATCTGGTTCTTCACTCTGATGGTTGATTGTTTCACCAGGTCTGCTGCTGGGCAGGAAGCTTTTAGCCCATTTTATCAGAGCCTATGTGCTAAAAACAGCTGCCTGCCACTGCTGAGAGCACAGCTGATTAGGGAGGCAGACTAAACAAAACATTAAATGTGCAGCAAAAACATAAAAAATTAGTTTATAAAGCCTCATAGACTGCAGAATACGGTGATAACCCTCTGTGGGTTTTGCAACAATGAACAGCGTTTTTCACTCTGATCCATTGTTAAAATGTCAACCTCACAGATGTTTCTGTTTGCATTTTTGTTTTTATGAACATATTAAATCTGATTTCCTTCACATTTGTGTCACAGTATGAGTCAGAGCAGAAGCCGATTTAAATGCAGACAATGTTTGGACAAACAAATCAATCTCATCACGTCAAATGGTCTTTGGAAGACTGATACCACTGAGAAGTATTTACATGTGAATATGAAAAAACAAATACCAGAGCAATGACAATTATAGACAAACAAGACACACCTGCACATAGTCAGCTGACATTAGCATCGTAAATCATGTCATCTCTGAGCGACTGCGGCTGAAACAGCGTGTGTTATTATGTGATGTTGTTTTATCCTTTGTTTCTGTTTTTGGGACGCTGATAAACGGTGAACATCAAACATAATGGCTTTGAATTGTTGTGCCAACCAGCCCTTTTAAAGGCTCCAGTCCATATGTCTGAGGCTTCTTCGGACTGGCCATGACAAACACTTTTTGAACCATAATTCAAAACGAGAAAATTATCAAGAAGACATCCAGGACAGTTAAAATATGCTTTCAAAGGGACTGAGTTGTCACCATCCAAAAAATGTCCACTGTTTTTTTTTTAAAAGAAAGAACTGAAAGTGGTTTCCTTTACGTTTACTGTTTTGAGGTGACATAAGAAAAGCCGAAATATCAGGATAAAGCAACATATCACAGGAACAAGCAGCTTTCAGATTATAAACATCTGACAAACAGAAAGTCGAGGCGAGACTGCAGGTTGAGCTTCACACCTCATTTGTATTAACCATCTGTTCACTGATAATGGTGGAGTGATTCAAGTTTCATTAGCAGGATCCTGTGGTTGCTCACTGAATGTTAAATAAAACTGTTATGCAAAACGTCTTACGTCATTGTTTGCATTACGGACTAAACGCAATAAAGTGTAAATTTTTAGGGAGTCAGAAAGACAACATATGTCTGAGTAGTGTTTTAATTGTTTCAAGAAAGTTTCTGTGCTCAATTTAAATTAGTTAATGGACAGATCACGTTGGAAAATGATAAATGAATTAGAAAAAAAAATCATCATATCAAGCCAAAGTTAATTTTACATCTTCATCTATGTCAATATTCATTGAGTTTCTGTAGTAGAGAACAATAAGAAAACCCTGAAAATGATTTAGCTTTAACATCTGAATGCAAAGAAGAAAAGATTAATCTAAGGTGTTTTTTTGTTTATTTGTTTCTGGAAATATAAAAGTGCCCTTTTTTACTGTGCTGCATTTAATTTGATCAAATCGAATATGTAGAAAAGGCTATGCAACAAAGGTTAATTACAGGAAGTCAACATGTGAAGCACAAGAGTTTCAGAAGGACCTGCTTTTTTTATTATGGTATGAAATATAGAAACTCTTTCCAAATGTTCAGTTACTTAAGCATTACAAGGTTTTTCATTAAAATCTAAATGCGTGCAAATGTGGAATAAATTAAGATGTGTTATATTAATGATTTTTCACAATAAATAAATGTCACATAAATAATGTAAAGTGTTGTTTTCACACTTCTGCTCCAGAGATAAACAAATACAGGTGGCTGAATTTTCTAAGGAGGAGACTGAAGAAAACTTCCAGTCATTTCAACCCCCCAGGGGCTGAATGACCAGTTCATGGGTGGTAGGAAAACACAGTGTTGCATAGTGTAACATTTACTGTTTTCTCTCAGTTTGTTTGTGTTTTTACTTATTTACTTATTTATTTATTTGTTTGTTTGTTTGTCTGTTGTCATCCATTTCGAATGACAAAATAATGCTGATGCATTTCCCACCACTAGATGTCAGCATCAACTAACACCGTCACCTGTGATTATAGACTGTTCATGCACATAGTAACACATAGTAACATGGACTGTTCTGTTCATTGGTCCACTGGGATGATAGAGACACTGACCACATCACTGACTGAAAACATTTTTTAAAAAAAAGGAGACAAGAGCAACTGAAAGGAGAAGATCCTTGCAGGATAAACGAGTGAAGACAAAAAATAAAAAAATTATATCTCTCTTATAAAGGCTTTAAAAGCAAGACGGCAGAGACAAATGCTGCATCACAAAGGGCTTATGTACTTTTAAAACAGAGCAGATTTGTGCAGATGTTTGTTGTAGCGAAGAGGACAAAAATAACACGTACATTTTGCATTTACTAACAAAAAAATTAACTGGCCAGCACAGTTTTTTTTTTCCTGCCCTGACTTCGCTTGTAAGTTTGCAGCAGTGAGCTTCACACACTGAGACACACAGCTGTCTGTTTAAACACTTACTGGAAGCAGTTGTGTCTATGTAACTGAGTATATTTACTGAAGGTTCTTCTCTTCTTTTTTTTTTTTTGAGAACTTGTGCAACTTTAATTATCTTCTTCACTGCATGTCAGAGGAAAATATTTTAATTTTTAGATGTGCAGCAGCTCAAGTTTCTTGATACTTTTCACATTATGTTTACTCTAACCTTTCCTGTCAGTGATTTAAAATTTGATTAAAATCTGGTAAACTGAGGGGCTGAGTGTTCTTTTATGGGTTGAAACAGATCTCCTTCTCCTTAAGTCTTAAGTCTTTGGATTAACTGGAAAAAAACACTGTTACAAAGCTGAAAACAAAATTGTTTTTCCAAGCTCATGAAGACAACAGTGACGTTACAAACATGACAATCTTAATTATGGAATATGACGCTCTGCTACATATCTGCATTTCCAAAACTTAAGGTGAGGATCCAAACCTGTTTTTATTGGATGCAATTGGCAGACTGAATGCATAATAACACTATGATATATGAATTCATTTTCCTAATTAAAATACAAAAACATTGCTCTGTTTGCTGTGCTGGTCTGTTCAGCTCAGAAGCTCCTGGTAACAGAGACCCCTTCATAAATTCTGTTTGTTAGAGTTTGGGATAAAACCAAGGAAAAGACAGTGTTGTAACATCATGAATACCGACTGTTGGAGGCCGGCAAGTCCTCTTCTAAAGCTGACTTTGTCCTGTGTCGAAAGATGAAGAGCAGATTTTTCCAGCACCTCTTACAACAATGTCTCTTTGTGCAGCGGCTTCACTGCTTCACACTTCTTGACACATGTTCCGATTTTCTAAATGACTCCAGGAACATTACA
Organism: Acanthurus lineatus; assembly: GCA_029814665.1. Classification (NCBI taxonomy): domain Eukaryota; kingdom Metazoa; phylum Chordata; class Actinopteri; order Acanthuriformes; family Acanthuridae; genus Acanthurus; species Acanthurus lineatus. The sequence goes on from JAPZDV010000001.1 coordinate 25,171,350, forward strand.
GTGCGTTTATTTTACTCCAGTGGCTTGCCAGAGTCCCAGATCCCGACCCAATAAAATACATTTGACATAATGTGGAACAGGATGTTTGCAGCATGACTGTGCTATGAGGCAGCGTTGCATTATTGTATGATACAAGCTGCACAGTGTTGGCAGGGGATCGACATTCGCTGGATCACTCGGATAAATTTCACAGTTTCTGAATACCTCTGATTGACAGCTAGCTTTCAGACCTTGCTGTGCAGTATTATACTATTAGCAATATAAATAACCACTTAAAACTGAATATACAAACACAGACGTTAATGTTTGAGCTCCAGCCTTCTCGGTACGACGTCGCTGCTCTGTCCCCGCTGGAATAGAGCACAAAAACTGAGGCCTTCCACAGGGATGACATCACCATCCAGTCATGAGCTGAGGCGTCTGGCGCTCTAAAATCCAGACTCGCACAGGCGGAGAGACAGATAGAGAAAACAAGGCACAGAAATAAAGTAGCACACACAGAGGGATTGTCATGAGAACATATTTCGAAAGATGCACAAAAGAATTCGCTGGATTTAAATCCATTGTTCCTTTGACATTGTTCCCTTGGACACTCAGTGTGTCCAATCTGTGTTGGAAAAGGTTTATTTGAATGGGGCCCTTGATGTATTCTGTCAGATTTTTTTTCATCTGCATTCACAGACATCACTGTCTGTTTTTCTCTGTGCGACAAAAACCTTTCAACTCGAATAGAATGAGCCGGTTTCTCTTTCCTGTAAATAAGTATGTAAAAATCATATTGCATTCCTTGACTGCACTGTAATTTGATTTGCAGAAAGCCACCACAGCCAATTACATGGTCTATAAACTGTGCTGAAGACAGTCACATCATGAAACAAATACGTTCACATCACATTTTTATCTCAGATTTTGCATCTTTACTGAATGCACTCTGGTGTTTTACTTCTGTCTTTTTTTTGCACATGTAGTAAGTAATATTGATTCCTTTTGCTTCTGCAGATGGATAGACAGTTTATTTGCCCTCAAACAATGAAATTATTTTCTTTGGTAGGTGCAAACATTTCATAAACAAGCAAGGCATGAAAAATACTGTAGAAATTATACCAAAGACAGGAATCACAGAAACACAGCGATCATCCAATTCTCTCTTTTTTTGGTCATTATGCAAGCATTTTTTCAGAGGCTGTTTATCTTTCCTACACATAGCCTTGAAAAGCCTGAATTGAAGAGCACGAACCCTTTCACATTTGTTTGGTTTGCAAAAAAAGAAAATAATTTGATGCAGTGGTCTCTTACAGTATATTTACTCTGATATTGATCATTATTTATACAAAGTATTGCGGTGGTGGGATTTTTACACATGCAACTGTGGACAGAAGGCCTTGTGCCAAATGCAATCAATTACTGTCAGAGTGATTTTTTAGTGATCAAAAGCATGCTTTCAAACTGAGTGGAAAAAAAAAGATCAGCTCCAGGTCATTTTAAAAGTTTTCTGTATTTATATAAGCATATTTTCTGCAAGTGGAAGAGCAAACAACAGTTTTCTGTGAGAGAGCAAATCACAGGTACGATACAGTGCACGCCAATCATGTGATCACCAGCCACATATACATGATTGTGCAGTTAAATTTAATTACAGACACAGTCTTTATGTTGAAATAACATGCAATTTCATCCAGAAAAACACACATATATAATCCAAAATGGACTTGGATAAAATAACCTCATGTAAGATTCAATACATTTCAGTTTACTCAAGCCAGCATGCAAAAAAATAGCTTCAGCTGGTGTTTAAATTTAGTCAGTGTTTCATCAAGTTCATTCAAATAGCTCTAATAATACTACTATGATAAAAATAATGACATTATTAAGAAAGTCTGTGGTTCTGTATGTTTGCTCCCAGTTAAATTTACCACTGTGAGTATTTCGGAAAATCTCTCACTTGCCTCCAGCGGCATTTGCCCTCTTAGAGATGTTCATGAATTTTATAAATCAGAGCCACATTAACATTTAATAGGTTTAAGAAGTCACGATTAAAGCTATTGCCAGTTTTGGTAGATTTAGATTTACAGCAATGTAGAACAAAAAAGGCCACAGGCTAACCTCGCCATCATCTTTAATCTCCTTCTACAATACCTCAATGTTCACCTCGAGGAATATTTGCCCACCGATTATATCACCAGCCATTAACGTCCCTCTGACATGCCTGGATAAAACCTGACATGAGTCTCGGAAACCTCTCAAAGGATTTTCTATTTTATAATCTGGAGTCATTCATGTGTTTTGATGACAAATGGAAACAGTTGCGTATTAAGCACCTCTTCAGATGCATTGTGGGAGAACAGAATTGGAAAAGCTTTGTTTCCTGACACCAAAACCACAGTGCTTACCTCATACGCTCCTTTTTGTGGTACACTGGAAATCACAGTCCACATCATTTAGCTGTGCAGCTTGTCACCGACAGGACTTCTGATTATCATGGAGTGTTTACAACCAAGGTTCAAGAAGAACTTTTTCCTTGAGTTTTTTTTTTACGATAGAGGAAATTACATTCTTCTGTAAAACATAAATTAAATATGAAAAGTCCAGAATCAAACAACCAAAACAAACTATGGGACATAAAAGCTAACATGGAAACTACATTTAAAAAAGAAACATGACGAATGAGGGAGGGAGCTTAAAATAAATTACTGCATGGTTGTTCAGTAAAAACAAGTTTAATAAGCTGTGGGTGCAGTGGGCACGTCTGAAGTGTGCACTGACAAAACTATTGGAGCTGCATTACAGATGTTAAGGACCAAGAACATTTAAAAGCCCGATGTCCAGATGGCACTAAATCCTGAGAAATTTGAAAGTGGCGCTGCTGTAAAGTCCATGGCAGCTCTTTTCACACAGATCTTATGTAACTATATGATGGAAAAGTAGTCAGTGCTTCCTCCTCTGAATGGATTGTCCAATCAGAGCTCAGTCCTCACGAACAGACACAGAGTTTATGAAGTTCAGATGTCTCGTGTTGAAGTGGTTTGCACGGGATTGTAGTAAAAGTCACGCCACAAATCATGTGACTGTGGTGTTGTTTGTTTACAGCATTATGTTAGCTTTTTAGCCAAGTTTTGCTAAATGCATTTACACTTTATAAATCACCAAAAAAAACAGCCATTTGCTGAACAAAAACCTGTGAGTATCATTAACTTCTCTTTGCCACAGGTCTTATTTTTTATAGTAATCCAGAATCTGATGTAGAAATCCCTTTGGCTTTCCGTTGAGGGAACCAGGGCGATGCTAACTTCCATGTTGGTCAGAAAACATATGACTTCCCTGCAGTGCACTATTACATCCAAGGCCAAGGAAAACATCATTAACTATCTGTGTTGGTTTGTAGGGTTAGAAGCTACACAGAGTCCAACTAGCACATTATCTGTATAGGATTTCCCAGGGAAACGAGTCCTTGATGCATTCAGACAATTTATTATTGAATTAAGTGAAGTTTAAATTTCAGCAGCCAGCATTACTGCTTTGCCAAACAGCAGTTAGTCCTCATCATATAGGCCTTTTGTCTTTTGTAGCATCCAATGTAAAACATACCATTTAAAAACACAGTAACGCATAAATCTGACCACTGTATTACATCACTTCTTTAGAGGATAAGCAGCCAAAAAGAATTATGTTAGAATAAAGCGATCCTCCTTTTTTTTTCATTACTGTGTATGACTAACAAGCTCTGCACTGAAACACAAGAAAACTGCTTCATATATCATCAGGACGGGCTGACGTTTTTTGACTGGACTTTATCTTCAGTCTTTTAACGTGATATATGAACTATATTTGTGAATCTCTTTTACAAGGGCTCGTATTTTAAAAACAAGTAAGATGTGTAGCATTATTACAATATATAAGCAATAAAATCTCCTTGCTGCAATTGTTTAGCCTACAAATTTGATATCTGCTGGCTAGAAACATGATGTGCTTTTCTTTCTCCTTCTGTTTAAAATCAAGAACCCACTGTTAAAAAAAAAATACTACAAAATCTGATGGTAAATCTGCTGTCATTATCATTGCAAGCAACATATATGTACTGCAATGCACTCATCAGAGATGGACACAGACACTAATGACTGCTGAACTTCAGTATTTTGCAAAGCAAAGCCCAGAGGAATCTAAACTGTGATGGCACAGAAACAATGCCACCTAAAGTGTCTTTAAGGCCATGCAAAGCACATCCTCCCCGGCCTGCAAATGAGTGGATTTTTTGGGGAAAAAGGAGTCTTTCACACAGCAGAAATTTCTGTCTGGGTCAAATACAATGTGGGCATTAACAGTGTCGTTCGCAGGCAGACAGCAGTGGGGATATGCTCATTCCCGCGGACTGGCACACAGGCAGAGGGTCAGAACACTCACAGAGTCTCAGCCACCATTCATGTAGCTGCACGATCCAAAGATTACCGCACCGGTTCAGCTGTCTTGCCAGCTACCACACAAATTGCTTACAGCATGTGGAAAGCATGCGCGCACACTGAGCTAAAATAAGTGACCGCGTGGCAGAGTTTCAAGAGGCTCTCAGCAGCTCCATTGTGCTGTGTTTGAATGGAAGTTTTAAAAATTGACATTATGGCATAAACAGCTCTAATCAAAGTGTTTTAGTAGCTGCTGGGTTTTATTAGCAGACCTACAGTAAGATTCTGGTCTGAGGTCAGTGCAGCTTCTTAATCATCTCCTTAAGCTGTAAAAGAGACATTCAGTCAGTCCAAAGCAACAATTAATCTTTTTCTATGCTGTAATCCTATTAGACAAATAATAGGTTTTAAAAAAAAAAACAAAAGGAGAAATAAATATGAGCTAATAAAATCTTTTCTTTTATTATCAAATCACATCTAAATTATTTTTTGGTTGCAGGCTAATTAAGGGAGTCAACTCAATTAGCGATGCAAGTTGCAAGTGCACTCACTCACATGTAAGTCGACTAGTCAGGAGTGTAACAGTGAAGTTTAAGCTCTTTGCACAGACCTCCACCCTCTGTGACCTTTACCTGAGGCTAATAAGTGTTCTTGTGTAATTACATGCTGCAGACCCCTGCGCCGCTGCAATAAAGGCATAAGCATCATTAGAGAGCAGCCATGGTTTCTTTCAGAAGTTCGAGCACTATCTTGACTCTTGCCCTCCTTCCACTAATACCGGCTAGACAATGATGCCTTTGAGAGCATCCAGACTCATGTGGTTTTTGCCCAAATTTAATCCTGCATTTAAGCAGACGCCCAGAATAAAGAGGAGGACTAACAGTCATTACTGTCATGGTTCTTTATGATCTAATTTTGTTTAATAGTCAGAGAGATTTGCAGATGTTTACCTGATTTAAAATGTTGCTCATTATCAGTCAGCAGGGGCTTTGTGTTTAAGAAAATGAAAGTTTAAGACTTCAAATTTCCTCAGAGACTTTGCATGCCCTGGGAAGTAAGTTTAAGCCGCAGTGAAAAGACAACATCATTATTGTTTGACTGTACAGAGATCCAAAATGTTGACTTGGAGGAAAAAAAATAACTGAGAATTCCTTAACTCTACAAACCGTATCTTTAAAAATTATTATTAAAGTTACAAATGGACCAGATCCACCAATTTTCAAGAGCCCTTTTGTCACAGTCACCCAGTTTTAGAGACAGGGCTCGAGCCAGAACTTCTGTGAGGAAATGCTTACAGTGCTCATTGAAAAACAGCAAAAAATGAAGGGTAATTAGTTATGATCATCACGTGGAGTAAACAATCAAAAATCAGCTGGTCATCATAAACCCAGTAGCACATGTATCGTGCAGCAAGGCCACTTTTAATCAGATCAGACTTTGCAGCAATCACAACAGATTTATGCTGTGGTTTGGGAGTGTCAGCCTGTTTACAAATGCAAATTAGCACCTTTGTACTCCCTCATGCCACAATTGTTCGGTTCTGCTTGAACGGCTCATCTGGACATCAGGTTGCATTTCTATTGAAGTTGACTCAGCTTAAACTTTATGCCTCAAGGTTGCGTATTTTTCTGAGCCCTCGAAGGTCCGTACTACCACATCCTAACAGACCACCCACTTTAAAATTAATGGGGGGACTTTTTGCCGTAATGCTTAATTTGGTCTGAATGGGGCCTGACCACACTGGCCTGAGTTTAGTTCCAGTCGGGGACCTTTGCTGCATGTCACACACACACTTACTTTTCTATCTCAGCCACAAAGCAACAGTTCAGACGAGCAGTATTATTTATGACAACATTATAGGTTGAAAAAAAATCAGCACAAGGTCCATTTAATAGCTTATCTGAAGCCTTCAATTATACCAGTTTATACCAGTTAATCAGAAAACAGAGTTTTCCCATCTTCAATTTGGAAATTTCCTATTTCCCATGGAGAATGTGGATGTTTAAATATCCATTTTAGGATTTACTATCCCCACTGAGCTGTAAAGTTACAGGGAAAAAGTTACAATCTCACTACAAGGTTCATTCATTTGCCACTACATGGCTCATTTGGTAAGACTGCTTATATAACCACCATTTCTGTGGTAGCAATTAACACTATTGGTGTCTTTACAGTAAATGAAATGCATGACCTGTGCTCAGAATAACATCAACAGTCAACTCCAGATGCCAGACTCATAGTTCAGCCCCTGCTGGCCCGCTGACCCCTCAGCATGGTCGAACATAGCCCATAAAAGCTAAACGGTAACACCGTGATTCATGAGGTCACCACCTGAAATGAAAAGGACACAGTCAGAAACAACCCCCCCCCCCTGTCTGGGCAGAGCAGGTTCAGGCATCAACTGAACACGGAAAATAACCTCTCTGAGGTAAAAGAAACATGCACGGTTCAGGAGGTTGAGAAATACCGACTGAATTTTATTCAGCTCATCCCCTCACACAGTGTCCACTCTTCAGGTGAACAGCTCTCCCCGCTGGAGCCTTTCGTAATGATGGGGAATTTGGAGGAGTGTTCTCCGGGGAACAGTCTTATTGATCTGGAGCATTGTTATTGGGCTTTTGTGCTGGAAATGAATTGCCCAACAGAAGTGCCTGTGTTAAGAGTTTTGAAGACATGGAACAAGGACTGCACGGCTGAATGAGACCTGGTAAAAACAAACTGTTGGAACAAATGTTGAACTGTTGAAGGTGAATTTTTTTGGCCAGAATATTTGAACTTGGCTTAAGATAAATGAGTGTAAACCCTGCAACCAAAAAAATAATAATGCAACTCATGGCACATTATTGAAAGAGAAAATCAGATTTCTATCATTATTTCTTGCGTTTGTTTTTGCATAAGGAGATCAAACAAGTTAGGCCCAATCAGTGGATGGCGGACATGTATTTTTAAAAAAGTAAGTCACTGATGGTTCTTAAATAAAATGCTTTTTTTCTACCATTGGTGCTTAAAACCAGAGATGGAGAAACAGGGCTCAGTATTCCTTTTTGCACAAGAGGTAGAAAACATACAACAATCAGGATGCATTACACCACACCAGACCAATTAGTGTCCTTGTTGGTGGGTGATGTACTGCAAGTTGAGCAGTGCCTGATTTTTGCATAGCTGTGTTGAACAGAAAATAACATGGCTGCTTCTTCCTGTTCACAAATGTTCATTTAACAACTAAAAAATTCACAAAAATATGTCTCTGAAAAAAAAGAGTGATTGAACGTCAAAGCTCCAGCCTGACAGCAGCTTCTCAATGTTGGTTAGCCCAGATTAGCTGCTCTTAAGGGCTGTGTATGCTATGCTGAACGCTGGTTAGTCAGATGTTACCTAACACATCACACTTAATGCAGCTACAAGGCCACACGGCCAAAAATGTTTGTTCCCTGCTGCTTTTTTTCCTTAATTATGCAAGAAGGGAGGGATCTGTAAGAATCCAGGGGTAAGTTTACACTATCTATCTGCAATGGCATCCTGTTGACAGGATGATTGTACACGGTACACTGATGATAATGAAAAAAACTAAAACAGAGAGCTGCAGGCTAGCTAAAAACACACATGTATCCTCCTGCCAGGGCATTTAGTTTCGTGTTTGACTCCTCACTTACGTCAGGCAGAATCAGTGTTGACAAAGGACATTGATGTGAAAGCATGTTTCATGCTGCGGTCTAATTGCACTCTGGATTTGGTATAAACATAAGTGAAAAGTGATATAAACAACATCTTGAACTATTACGCAAAAACTGATATAAACCTCAACTTTTATGTAAATTTCTTTCAATCATCCATGAGTGGGTCTTGAACCTAGTTGGAAAAAATTTGATATCCATGTGTGTTTTTAATGCCAAGCCTTGATACAAGCATTTTGGCTTAAATTCGGACTGCCATTGTGGACATACTGTAGCTTTGGAGAATTTCACACCTTTCACATTCTTGGATTTACACGCAGCACTCGATGCAATATGGTCCATGAGTCATCTCAGTTTGCGTCCAAGTGCTTCTATGATCCGTATCAATTCTTCCAGCACACTGCCAGACTGATTCACTGTGCTTATGTGAATCATTCCTCAGCTAAATTCTTATTTCTTCTCTTTGAAACCTTTAGTGTGGGTGGATGGATGCATGTGTCTGTGGTGTGTGTGTGTGTGTGTGTGTGTTGTAAGTTCTGACTCATCTCTTCATTTGTTTTATCTAATGCTTTGTGAAAAATGTCCATCTGTGTAACGCTTTGAATTAATCTATTTGTTTGCAAAGCTGCTTGAGCGTTGCTAATAAACACTCATATTCAGCCTATGTTTTACATTAATGTGTGTGAGTGTATGGCTCATATTCTGACTGGTGATGTGGTTGAATTCATTCATTCTGAATCACAGCTGTGCCTCATTTGTCATCCTTCTCTTCAAACTGTAAGTGCACTGAGCTTCATTTTGTATTTCTGAGGAAAATTAATTTATGAAACCATCTGTGTAAGTGTGGTCATTATTTAAATGATGACACACCTCCACTGTGTGGGGTTTTGTTAATTAATTAATTTTTTTTTTTTTGGTTATTTTTATTTTTGCATTTAAATCCATGTATTTCCCAACAAGCACTGTAGTTTCTGCTACTGCCAACCTCCACCTTTTGCAGATCAGGGCACAGTGGGAGAGTAGTTTTCATGTTTTCTCTTCCTCTAATTGTCTTTTTTTTATTAAATTGAAATTAGAAAGTGTTTTTACAACAAACTTTTACTTTTCATCGTACTTTGCAATAAACACTGAGCACTTAAAGTGTGCGTATTTTTTGCTAGCTGTAAGTATATATAGGATTATTCCAATTTTAAGCATATACGAGACTAAAAATGCACTTACATTGTAAAATTGGGCCGTTGAATCCTGATGACCAGAGGAGCCTTTCTCCCACTCTTGTTGCCTTCAAATGTCCACCTGTGGTGCAGAACACAAAGCAGCTTGTTTACGTTTTGCCTCGGGCTCTACGATCCGGCCCAAAATTTGCTATGTGTGCAAATTTACCATTTAAGTTCAAAATCAGTGAAGAATTAAAAATACAGTTTCATCTCAACGTTGAACATCAATGCAGGAACCGCCCTCAGGTTCTTATTATGTTGGGGGAAATTACACCTTCATGGTTTGTATTTCCAAACATATTTGCAACTAATGAAATTACCTCAAACCAATTGACACACTGTGAACCTGCCTCTTTTAGAGCCCCTGAAGGGCCGGAGCCCCGGGGCGGTTGCCCAATTTTCTGGTTGTTAATGCAGCCTGAGCAGAGCATGAAAGAAATGAGTTGCTTCAAAGATTTGATTCTTCATTAACTTCCTCACATCCCAGAGCAGAGGGCATCTCACACTGACTGAAAGAGACCATGCACACCAGGCTTTTACCAGGTCAAACACATAAAGCAGAACTATAACTATGTACTGCACAATATATGTAGTCTCGTCGGAGGCAATTCGTCCATCCTCTGTAATTTGTTGTCTACAGTCACTGGTTATCATTTGAAGCTCATCATCACTGTGTGAGGAAACGCTCTTCACACACTGGAAAAGAACAGACTAGGAGAGTGCATACAGATGTTTCAATATGGCATCACGGCCTTAAAGCTAACCTTTACTTTTCATTTCACAAACAATTTGTAAACTGTACCTTTTCTCACATGCTTTTAGTGTCTTCTTTTACTTTGAAGGAAACCTGCAACTAAAGAAGCCCAATGAGAGGATTGGTGCACACAAACCCAAGCAAACAAACAATGTGTAGTGCAGCAGGTCATCACTAGTAGCAGCAGCAGCTTGGTTTTAAAAGGTGTGTCTGTTGGTTTCAGCTTACAACAGCAGTATCAAATTACTTCCTTTTGGATGCTAAGTGTTAAACTTTACAATCTGCCTCATGTTTGGAAATCCCAAATAACAAGACAACCTCCAAGCTTTACTGGGAACTTTTACTGAAGGGACCAAAGATCTTTAAGATGTCAGTGCTTTTGTTGAAGATAACATTCATACATTGTTATCTGTCTTCGGTGGTGGTGACATGAACTTTCACGATAAGGTCAAAGGTAAATGTTATTATTCAACATTCACTTTTAACTCTTTGTGGCAGTTAAAACTAATCATATTTCTAATTTGTATCAATTTAGAAATGTAAACTTCAACACTGATGTTGAAGAAGAATATGACATTTCTGTTGCTGGAGGTCAAAACAATTAACAGAAGATGTAGATTGACCACCACAATTTGCTGATCAAAATCTTTATGACAGGAACACAGATATGTTCAAAGATTATGTGATGTATTAAAGTTCAATTCACAATATGCTCAGTCATGATTGTCAGATTAATTGCTTACTCTCCACCTCTGAAGCTAGCAACAGGAAACAAAATGAAAAACACTGTTATCTTGAATAAAATTACAAATGTCTTTGGGTTTGAACACTGTCAGAACTACTTGGGATAACTCAGCAAAATACATGACAAAGACAAAGTCCCTATTGGGCATTTTTATGTGGAAATGTCACATAATATATATTTAAATACAAATCCCTTTTGTGACTTTTGCAAAGTTGCCAATCCCTGCTGTTGCACAAAAAAACTGCAGTCAGCAAATTTGACTCTTGGGACTCGCTGGTGACTGTTTTCATCAGAACAGCATCATAAAAATGAAGTTTCTAAGAATCATCTGGCTGTTTTTTATGTTTATTTTTCCAAATTTCCAAATTTCCTATGCTATGAATGAAGTAGTGCATTATTTATGCTTCTCAAGTTCAAACACGCAGTCCCTGAAGTCATTATCTGTTGAATGAGACATGAACCAAATGACGGCACCCTTGGCTGAATAAGCAAGGCATTGTGATTTTATGATTACAGTTTTCCTAAAGTTAAAGAATCTGGCTTTGAGAAAGACTGAGGTCAAGTCTCAGGTCTCCTCTTCGCTTTGAGAAAAACTTGTATAAATTATTGAATATTTTTATTCCCCTGAGAGAATATATTCTATATAATAATCTGCAAAAAAAACTTGCCTTTTATATTCATTCTCAGAATGAATTTGACCATTCGTGTTACTTTGTACACTGTTTCTTTATTTGCTTATTAAGTCCAGACGCACATGTTCCTGATTGATTCCCTTCACAATATCAGGTATCATTAGATCAATTGCAGATATCATAGACTATAAAAAGTAAGACAACCGTCTGGTCATCAGGAATTTATCATAAAGCTGATACCAGTTTAACTTCAAAGGTTTCTCAATAAAGATCCCTTTAGTCGATGTTATGTCTTTTATAGCAGTAATTGTGTAGTAAAATTTTCTTAAATCACTAATGGATGGAGTACAAGGTGCATTGTTTTACTGATCACTCACAGAAAGGTGAATGACACAGGATCTATGCAGCTGAACTTAAAAACCTCTCAGTAAAGAGAATTGTGGGGATTTTTTGCTCTCAAATCCCTGACATTTCTTCTTTAGCTCTGTTAACTGGGTGGATCTGTTCACATAAAAATTCAGGTATTTTATTTACTTTATAGTGCAGCATGCTGAGCACTCCGGGAGTTTTTTAGCTGAAACAGACATGAGAGTTGTATCTTATCTAATTCCCAGAAAGCCAACAAGCATTTTTTCCCAAATGCCAAACTCTTAAACTAACTACTGCATGTGGCTGTCCAAAGATTGACCTTGCATATAAAATAAAATATGCAATTGTGTGTTTAGACTGAAGTCATTGAAGAGCACATAAATGAGCCCTGTGGCTGTGTTTCGTTGCAGCTTTATGTGAAGTGAATCATTTTTGGCACCTGAGGATTTGCCAATAAATATTATATAGCACTTGGAAAGGCTTGGCCGTAAACAAAACCCCCAGTTTTTCTCTGAAAATATCGAAATTTGAATGCATTTTAATCTCTCATTGATCACCACAGATGTTATGACAAAACACACATATTGTCCCAAATCCAGTTCTTTTTCTGGCCTGAGGACAAGTTCACCTGAGGTTCGCTGTGGTGAAGAATTCCCTGTTTCTTGCAGATCCAGTCGAGCCGCACATATGTTTGGACACAGCGCCAGTACAAATCCATGCTTTGCTCTCTATTAGTCAGAACTGACTCTATTTTACAGAGTGAGTCAAAGGATATGAGGTGGCCTTAAAAGCTTCAGCCTCTCAGTGGCTGCAGGGAGGAAGACTGTGATTCGAAACAGACAAGGACTTGGAAACTTTTAGGTAAAAGCACTCAAACTCTTTCATGTTTTTTTTTTATTTTAAATATTTCAAATAAAACATCCAGTATCTGAATCCTAGAAAAATACTCATTAAAATGTCAGTGAAATTAAAACTATGAAACACCCTTTTATCTTTGATTCATAAAATGCCACAGATGTTAATGACACCCGAAGGAAAGTTTGGACTCAGTTCAGTTGATCCCAACCTCATATCATAAAAAACAGGACTTTCTAAAACCAGATTTTAAATATTTTTTTAAAAAAGCCTTTATGCCATCATACAATCATTAATATATTATTTCAGCATTTTTGTCCTGAAGTGATAAAACTGTGGCAGATGTCTGTGATAACTTTAACTATAGCTGTGAAAAAAAAATATCGAGGGAAACACTGAGTGCGTATTAGCATTTGTGGAAAACCAGTAAAAGAAATTTAATTACACTGAATAATGCTTCTTAAAAAACAAATGCAGCTGGCATATGCTTATATCAAGCCAGGAGAACTTTCTGCACAGCTGGTAGGGACATCTAATTAACAGTCACAAACCATGTTAATTAATGATGCTTTGTTCAAATTCAAGAGCAGCAAAAGAAATTATTTACCAAGAAACATCTTATTTTTCACCCTGCACATCTCTCAGGGAGAGTAAATAAATTTTTGGGAATAAAAAAACAGACTTGCAGACATCCTCACAGTAAAAAAATGGCTTTTAAACATCACGGAAAAGGAGCTAAAGTGGATCCACATGAGCACATTAGGGCAGAAGTTCACATGAGGCTCATGCACATTAAAACAACAGCAAGAAGAACACATTCCATATTTTGACAGTTTTCCCCAAGTAAAACTGAATTACTATCCATTTCTGAAATGTCTTTTATAATGACATGGATGTGGACTGTGCAGACAAATGGATTTGATCTTGAGGTGCATCTCATGCTGAAATAAAATAACATTATTGTGTGAGGAGGACATGCTGTGATCCCTGCTTATGGGACCGGTCATCCATCTCTAGAGTGACAGAAGTAAATATGGTTAAAACAGCACATATGTGAAGGTACACATGCTCCGTTTAAGTATTTTTGCAGTTGTGTATGAGCTGAGCATGATGATGGCTAAAGAGACTTGGCATGCTTCGCAGTGTATCATGTTGTGGACATTAAAGTGCTGCCTGTCTGAGATGTCCACCCACCTCTGCATGGCTGGAGAGTGCTAAAAGATCTGTAGAAGTCATAAACTGTGATCTAACACACCTGTGAATGTGAATAAAGTAGTCTGTATGATCTAGTCTGCGTACTAGAGTTATGTAAACCTTTTGTAAAGGGCGGGAATGAGTCCAGAGACTCTGCTAGTTGCTCTCACATAAAAGACTAACACTAAAGCATCAGGATGACCAACATTTATCACCGCTGAAAGAAAAGAGAACCTCGGTTTGCTTGAGGCTCTTCAGACAAGGCCATGCATCTTCAGCACTGACTGTCTCCCTGCTCCATTATCTAAATCCTCCTTGGCCCTCTGTCTGTCAGGACGTACAATAGATTCGCTGACTAGAAGAAGCAACTGATAATGAAAAAGGAAAAAGAGCAAATATTGGAGTTTCTCTCTGTGTTGCATTTTACAGTGTCTGAGTTGCTGCATAAACAGACTCTATAAAGTCGACATGACGTCACTGCCACCATCCTCTTGCCACTCGGGCATGCTTGATCATCACTTCTTTGGCTGTGGCTGTGTAATACGCTGCCAGACGGGTTTTGAAGTGCGCTAACAAAGTATAGTGTCTGTACAGAATCTGAGGCCAACTATGACATAAAGGCTCATAGTAAGCTATGTTTTAAGAAGTGCAGCAAAAACATTTTAATAGGACTCAACTGACTGAGACTGGTTGAGTGTGGCCAAATTTTCAGCAGATATTTTATAGTATAAGAAAACATACATATTATGAAAATTTCTCATTTCATTTTGAGAGTGTTAATACTTTTATAAGATCTCATGGGCACTGGACTGAGACAGGCGAAGGGGCCTACAAAGAAATGAAAATAAATAACTGTGGATTTGGAAAGGGGCCCATGAACAAAGTCCACAATTTTGTTTTTTGCTCTTGTTTGTCACACAGAAATCATCATTTAAAATATAACCAGTGTCATTCATTAAACAAAGCAAAGTCCTGTGATAATAAGTTACAAATAATACAACTGTATCACTCTGACATGAAAATGTTAGGTTTTTTAAATCATTTTCCCTGAGCTTTGTCTCCCTCAGATGAGTCAGAAGCAAACCTGTAAAAATATAAAAACCTGTAATAAATATCACCTTGGTGAAGCTTACAATGCCCAAGTTTTGTTCATTGTGTCTTGGAAAGGTGATGATTCAACTCGGAGGCTTTGGTAGCATAGTTTGTGGTTTTGTTGTTCATTCTATCACAAGGTAAAGTCTCAACAAAAGTCTTTAACAGATGAGTCAAGATCTCTGACAGTGTCAACAAATAGCATTTGTTGTGTTCATTCTTTTGTGTGTCGGAGCCACAGCTCCATCAGATAAGTTCTGTAGTTTTCTTGCCATAGCTTTGCCTGCTAGTTCAAGGCAGCTTTATATATAAGACCCAATTTCATATCTGTACGGTATACAACACTCTCTGTCCTTAGACCTTCGATTCGGATAAAAGAAATCTCTCACGGAAAAGCCCTTGAACAGGGGACAAAAAAATGGAAGAAACCTCAGGAAGAGCAACAAAGGAGTGATCCAAGGATGGACAGACTTGCAATAAGTTGTGTCCTCTGTTAGAGAAGCTTAGAAAGGAATCTCTTAAGTACCTTTCCTCAGCATTTAGAGAATTTGACCAGCTCTTATCATGGCTGCCACTTGGATACTTCCAGGTCAATTCACTCACTTAGGAACCTTCCAAAGCAAAACACAATTTGACTGTAGCCTTGCATAAAGCGCACACCTGCCCACAGCACTTTGCCAGATTGTTTTTTTGTAGCTTACACCACTGAGCTTCAGCTATCTGTTCTTGTTCTGCTTGTTGTTCCTCTGTTTTGATCTCTGCCTTTTTTATCCGCCTGCCTGCTCCCGTTTTGTCTTGTTTGCCTTTGCTGACTGTCAGCTTCTGTCCCTGAAAATAGACCAAATAATAAACCCCATTTTTATTAAACCTACACTGCCTTTCTTGTTCTGCATTGAGGCACACAAGCCTTACCAGAACTGTGACAGTAAATTGATCCGTTAATGATCATGCCGTCTTAGATTAATGAGTGCAGTAACAGGGTTTACAATAATATAATAAGGTTCAGAGCAGAAGTCAGACTCAGTAAGTCCCAAAAAATGTTTAAAAAAATAAACCCTGTTCTGCAATTACATGAAGCACTGTTTAAGCCTGATTGCTGAATCACAGCAGAGGTTTGCCAGACTGGAATCTAATTCCAGCTCGGTCAATTTAGCTCAGAGTTGGACGCACTCTATCACAAATTAGGTTGTTAAATGTTGGTATTGTATTGTTAAATTTAAAGTTCACTCATTATTCAGACTGACAGGTTAAATGAAGACCCATCAGAAGCTCACACAAATAAAAGCTGGTATTGGAAAAAAAACCTTCAGGATTGTTTTATGTCTTCCAGCTTTTGCCGAAATAAGAGGGAGGTCATCAACAAGTCCTCGCTGGGGTTTTCATGAGACTGTCCGATGTGAGTGGGTGGAGATCTCTTCACGATGATTAAATGTAAATGTAAGTGTGCCACGAAAGCCTTCAAATGAAAACAGAGTGACACACCCCGAAACCATAACATGACTTCATTTTCCATTTTCTTTTTTCTTTTCTGACACTATACTATGAATTCCCTCTGCAGGATAATGTCACAGGGCAGCTACTGTTAAGCATCTCCTGGCTGCTACTGTGGACAGTATACCCTGTTTTTTAAGGCAGTATCTTACTACCGTTAGGGTAAAGGATTAAAATTGTAATTGTGAATTCCTTAGAAACTTGGGAGCAACAGTGACACTGAGGCAAAGACTCTGTTACAGACATCAGTCTACGTTCTTTCAGTCTCTCAGTGTTATTACTGAGGTGAGATACAGACACAATGAGCAGTGAAGTATTTCTCCATATCATAAGTCAGACTGATGCACATTGCAGACCTCGTTTTTTTATGTAAGGTTTATATAACATACCAGTGTCATTCAATTTCTGCTTTTGCATTTCAATAGAACATTTCATTTAATAAATAAATTGGAAATAAATACTTACTTTTAACAGTGAGTTTGCCCCTTTAAGCTTGTACAAATCAAACTTACTTTATGCAGGTCACAACCCGAGATAATCACTCATGCAGTGGAAAAATTTACGACTGCTGTTTCCACTGAAACCATTCAGTACGCACACGCTGAGTGGCATTGTGAGGTTAAGCAAATTAGATCACTCTTAACATGTTAGTTCTTGAGATATTAGATCCATATTTTCTTGCCTTGGGGGAATTGCTTTTGTGGAGCTTAAGCCTGCTGGAAAAAGTGCTGTCATTACATTTGAATGGCATATCTTACATCCACATATTAAAACGTGCCTTCTACTTTAAACACTACTGGTACACTGTGTAAGCACTACAATATATTTCATGACATGTCTTTTATTTTACAAGTAAATACAGTTATAGTAAGCGTAATATATAGTAAAATTCTGGGTAAATTACAGGTCTGAGCTGTAATAAAGCAGCTCTCAATGTGCAACAGGTGACCATGCATGTATATTTATTTCCTTTGAACTAAACTGGACTTGTCATTTGATGCCAGTAGGCGACAGGAAAACAGGTGGTCACTATGTTAAAGAAAGCTCAGTAAACATGTTACTTTGCCTGCTGAAATCAGCTTGTCATCACTGTCCTGCCAACTCAGGGCAGACATATGCTTTATTTCTGGCACTGGACAATGACTTTTATACTTTGTAACATTGTTTAAAAAAAGGATGAACAATTATAAATTTAAAAAGCAATTAAATCCCTTCCAAATGTTACTCTTAGATATGTTTCAGTATGAATACAATGGAGGGTAAAGTGAGTAAAAGTCTGGTTTAGCGCTTAGCTTAGTTCACTATTTTTATACAAGCCCATTTTCTTGGCAGTGATGTAAGAAATAGTCAGATACGTAACTTAAGTTTAGTACTATCTGTTAAGCTGAAGCAAAGACTAATTTAAACTGATTATTGGTATCTTCCAGTAGCCTATAATAACATTGGATAACTTATTTGTTGTAGCCTCTTTATAATCCGCCATCAGTACAGCAAAGTAAATAAATGTAGAGGGAATTATTTCTCTTGGACATGTAAAAGATAACAAATCAGGGTAAAACTCAAATACTACACTTATGTAGGCCTGCAAGTATCTCTGTCGCCTACTTAAGTAGGATTACAGAAGCCTGTACTTAAATAATTGTTTGCATTCCAACTCTGGTTTTGAGTTTTGTATGTGTGGTCACTTGTGGATTTCTCACTCATCTAAAAACCCTTTTTTTTTAACTTGACACGGTTTCTGTGAATTAACACAAACTAGGTCTTTCCTGGTTTGTCTGAGGCTCCAACAGCTTGGCCCCGCTGGCAGCCTCCTCCAGACTGAAAGCAGCCTTTTAAGTGACGGAGGGTCTGTAATTTGAGAGTAGCGCAGAGGTATTATTAGCCAAAAGCCGAAGCGCGGCACAGACATCCAGATGTTGCGTTTGAGGCACTGTTTCTGTTTCCACGCTGAAACAAACTTTCACAGACTGCTTTCCTTCTCACCAGCAGTGATAGAGGCTGACATGCTCGATTAAAAAAAAAAAGAAAAGAAAAGAAGAGAAGTGAGGCTATCACAAACATTTTCACGCCTGTTTTATCTGTTTGGACAAAGAAGGATATTGAGAAGGACGTGAACGCTACACAAAGCCTCAACTAACTGCGCAGTTTGGGCTTTAAAACCTGACTGAAATGTTTGTGTTTCTACGCCGGGTTGGAATTAAATAGCCCGTCCGTTTGACTTTTCGTCAAAATAACATTGAAAACTCTTATTATTTCCTATTTGTGAGTGTGTGTTTTGAGACAAGTGGGGCATCATGGCTTTTCTTCACTTGCTCCTGTGCGCCGGGTTATTATCACTGCCGATGTGTGGAGCTTTTTTCAAGGGGCCGCTACATCCGGAGATGTCCAACGGCACTTTTCATCATTATTTCGTGCCGGACGGTGACTACGAGGAAAACGACGACCCGGAGAAATGTCAGATGCTTTTTAAAATGACCGACGAGCGAAAGTGCGGTCTCGACGAGGACCAGGACGCCGTCATACGGGATGATTTCACCATCATCAAGAGACAGATTGAGGACTCGGCGAGGGTGCTGGAGGGGATCGGGAAAAGCATCTCGTACGACCTGGACGGAGAGGACAGCTACGGGAAATACTTGCGCCGGGAGACGGCTCAGATAAGCGAGGCGTTCACAAACTCCGAGAAATCTCTGCTGGAGCTGGAGGTGAAATTCAAACAGAGCCAGGAGAGCGAGCTGAAGGAGGAGCACCGGCTCAACGACGACTTTCTCAACATGATGGTGCACACGCGGGACGTCCTGAAGGAGACTTTGGACATTTCTCTGGGACTTAAGGACAAGCACGAGCTCCTGTCTCTGATCATCCGCAGCCACGGCACGAGACTGAGCAGACTGAAGAACGAGTACTTAAAGTTCTGAGAGAATATAGTCCCTGAACGTATCATCGCAGTACATTCATTATTATTATTATTATTTTATTGTTGTTGAGGAGTGTGACCATGAAGCTGAGACAGGGGTGACTAAATTCGAGCAGTCATTATCAGGGATAAAACAAATGCTAAATACAAAAACATCATATTTTCCCGTTTAACTCCACAGTAGTGGTTCCCAACCTGGGTTTTGGGGCCCCTCTACTGGGTCAAAAGATAGGCTACCTGAGGTCGGGAGATGACTAGGGGATAGGAAAGAAGCCTACAGTTTTGTGCCTGCATTTTTATTTGACCTTTCTCTCATCTTTGTTTTTTTTTAATTTTTTTATTGGACAATTCACCTTCTGTTGTGGCTGATTTATTTCACAACCTGAGCAGCTTGGAGGTGAAATCTATCACAGTTGCTCACTGCTAATAACTCATACATATAACATGAACCACAACTCTACAGGCATGCAGCCATGCAAATTCGTGTAGTTGTGGTTGAACTTGCACAGGTTTTGTGATGTATGCCTCCAAAGCTGGATTACCAAATGGAAAAAGAAGGCGCCTGCCCCCATTTCCCCAGAACCATAGGGGCCCCAAAAGCCCCATAATCACCGTGCCACTTGTTTTTAGGTAATTTAGTTATTTGGAAATTGTATGGCAAATTTACACTTCTAAAGTAGGCATCAAAATGAACTATGAATCATAAGCCCTGTTTTATGGATAAGCTAAGTGCCAGAATGTGTTCTTGGATATTAATTAATTTAGTTTAAATTTTTTCTCCTTTCCAAAAAAATTTATACTGCCGGACACAAAAGATGTTCCATTTACATGAATGCATTTATGGAAGAAATCTCTGAGTATCAAATATACATTAACCTGAGCATATGAAGCTTTTTCTAAGTAATGCTCGTGAGGAGTAAGACACCAGCAGGCTCATTTTTCTATAAATACCAGGATGGGCAATGTGGATAATATTGCCTTTTACCAGCAAAAGCAATTTTATGGGACATTATTGTGATAAATTTTCTTGAAAAATTCCAACTGAGAAGTTGTTAATGGATGAGATAATAGGAGAAGAAAGTCTTCTTTTGGCTGATCCAGCAAACTAAATACTTATTAAATCAAATAACTTCATTAAATTGGTGTTGAATATCATATAAAATGGAATATTGCCATAAAGTGTTCCTGCTCAATGATTTAAAGTAACCTAGACACATTAAAGAGATAGCTACCATAGTACCCTATAAACGTTATGGCAAAATCTATAGACAGCTGTTATCATCTGACTGTAAATTGTCATACTGCACCCTCCTAGAGACCATAAAAACATATAAATTTGGTAAGGCTGTCATATTTAACAGTTTCTAATACAGATAATAGCAATATTTTCCAATTATTAATACATGGAATAAATGTTAGTGAAACTTCCACGAATCAATGAAAACAAAATTGCCTCTTTTCATGCTAAATGAAAATTTTTATTGGTTATTGTATTGGATTTACTTGTAAACAGACACAGGTTTGTGCGTGTGTGTGTATATGTGTGTGTACGTGTAAAACAACGGCCTCTAATGTGAGTCAGCCAGTCAAAACAGTGACAACAGGAACTACCAGCTTCAAAACATAAATATTGTCATTAGATGATGAGTTTTCCAAAACACCCAGTGCTCTTTTAGCAAAAACAAAACAAAACAAAAAGAGCAAGGAAAGGTTTGCGGAAAATTTCAGTGAATTCACTTGAGAAATAGATAAAATTTTGGGGGATGTTGGACAGCTTATGTGTCAGTTTTTCATATTCACTATGTGTTTGGTTTGATTTTGACCCAGAACGTGTATAAACAAGTTTTGGAAACCTTTTCAGCAAAGCAGTTTTACAGGGTGGATATCATGATCTAGCCTGAAAGCTCCAAACATGAGCAACGTCATGGTTGCTCTACCCTGACGCTCCAGATGAATGTCTATGAATACCAAAGAATGTTTACATATGAACACCTATCTGATGTATTTTTTTGCTTTAAAGGCCAGCACACTTTGCGCGATTCTTCAGTGTAACGATGCTAAAGGTTGTGACATGGTTAAGTGCAAGGCCTTCACTGTGCTTTTTTGCACAGGCAGTATACTCTTGTAAAATGTACAGTGTATTATTAGAGTAAGTGAATACTGTGAGTGCCAATATCTACAGAACACCTTAATATGTATTCATTGTTTATATAAAGTTTAAATAGAGCAGCATATATCTATTCTTGTTTACCTTTAAGATATGTGGTGAGATATAATACTTCGATGGATAAGACTGCAGGCAGCATTCGTGGACTTCGATGTCTAATATTAATCTGTGTGACAACATTCTTGATGGGTTGTGTTGTGTCTTTGCAAATAAAGAGTTTGTGTTTGAAATACCTTGCTGTTGCAAGAACATTCTTTATAGCAGAAACAATCATTTTTTGAGAAATTCCTTTAAAAGCTAGCGATGATAAGTTCAAGATTTGAAAAATTCATCTTCCACTGCTGTTTTTTTCTACTAGTTAATGAAGTTAAATTAAAACAGGAAATCCCACTAATCTTCCTTCAGGAGGTCCCAAGTTTTTGTATTTAACAGACACCACAATGTGGCAGAAGCACCATGATCATCAGGACTACTGTATTCCTTTCCTAGTTCACTTCACAAGGTTTTGAGGTCTGCTGGTAATTATACACAAACACTTTGCCCCCCCTCCTTGATGAGTGCTTTGAAGAAGGAGGCCGGTTGTTGGTATTTATGAGGAACAGAGATGTGAAGAAGTTGTGTTGATGGTGCTTTGCATGGTTTGGGCCTTACAAAAAACTTTTCTCCCCCTGTGTTCTCTGGTCTGCTGAAAACAACATTTTTGTGATACTTCAGCATTTGAAGGTCATAAATAAGGTTGAGCAAACAGTCTGAAGTGAAGGAAGTAGATGATTAAAAAGTCATAACTATCCACAACTCAGAACTAAACATGTCGACTGATGTTAATTATATAATATTACAAAGTGCAATAAGATAGTTTCATGTTTGGTAACTTTTGGTCATTAGATCCTTTGAGCCAACTAAATAACTTGATGAGGCATAATAAAGGACACAAAAAGATTAAAAAGCCCCTTAATTTTACATACTAGTTAACAGCTTAATGGCATCATCTGAAGGAAAAAAACAAACATTGTATGTTATATTGTGTTTATTTTGCGATATCAAATCAAGCGTTATATAATGATAACAGCCTTAAATAAGGATTAACCTTTGGTTTATTTGAGATGAATCATTTTATTAAGTTTATTATCATTTGTCAGTATCATTTGTCGGCTGATATTGAACATATCATTGTGTACTTTCTGTTCCAGAAAGGTTATTTAATTTGAATCACTACAAAAAGCAAAAAAAGCAATTAATTTACACAGTTATAGACACTGACACATGACCATTTTCTGTTAATAAAGGTTACAATTCATTCTTTAATTCATATTTAAAATGCTCTGTGCAGGTGTATTGAGTGTTGAGTAATCCCGGATGCAACTGTCTGTGTTGCTATTGTTGAGGTTGTTTATGACGTTTGTGACTGATCACAATCATCACTTGCTCTAGGACACCTTAGTCTCTCATGCTAATTGGTTGATTATGCTTGCTCATGGGTTAATTATTACAGAACTGTTTATAAAATCAAGACGCAGTTGTTGGTTGGTGTCACTTGGACTGAAGACTGCACTGCACATCTGCTGGGTACTGGTCACCTTCCCTGAACCTGCAAAGGCTCTAGAAAATATTCAACTGAAGAGGTATGACTGAACACAGAAAAACATTACTTAGTCTTTATCATTGACTACTGTACTTGTGGTTTCAAATCTAGTCAAAGATCAGACAGATGTCTAATGCAGAGACACTTTTTTTGAACTTGATGCCAAGGAGATCAGCACTAGCAACATCACTAGGTGATCCTGAGTATTGCCACCGCAGATCTGAGACTGTCCTGTGTGTAAGACATATTTAAGTCTTCTTGTCCTCACACGTCACCAGTCCTTAACTACTTGTCCAAATAAGGTCAAGCTGTGCTCTTTCAGGATCTTACCGGGTATTAAAACATAAACATTCATGCCCTCCGCCTTGGTTGCTATGGTGAGGGCAGATGGGGAGAATCTGCACAATAACTGCAAGACACGACATTGATTATAACCAGGACTGCGTGACCCAGGCATCAACTTTGCAAAACTTAAGTGCAAAGAAGTGTTGTTGCAGACGTAGAGGTGACATGGCCTAGGGGGGGGTTACAATTCCTTCACAATATTTATGATTTTCTTGATTAATTGAGCAATTGTTTAATAAATAAAGTCTTGTAAAATAATGAGAGTATAATCCTGAATGATTTCCCAGAGCCCAAGGTGATGTTCTTACTGAAATATGCAGAAATTGTCTGTTATTGTTTGCAGACACAACATTCAAACTTGGTCCAAGTAGACTGAGAGAGCAGCAGCGAAAAAGTAAATGGCCAGAAGTAAACAAAGAGAAGGAGTGGTGTTATTGAGATTACATTATCAGAGCAGAGGAAAGTGAGGACACGCTGACTTAACCTGGTTTCTATGATTCCTGACCTTGCACTGTTATCGGCTGACTAAAAATCAACTGGCTAAAAGCTTAAACACAGATTATTTAAAATAAAAATAAGAAAGTGAAGACAGCAGGCAGGGCCTCTGCAGAAACACACACACACACACACACACACACACATTTGGTCATTGAAAGGAATTACTTTTGTATAAAATCAATTGTTAGACTGAAATATGTCAGTAATTATGGGATGAATTTCTACAATTAATGCTCCTGAGAGGATGAATCCTGCTGACTTTGGTGATCTGCTTTTAATCTTACTGTGAGGCTGACATGTTTTTGGGGGAATACTCATGAATTTTGGATGGAAGTTTTCTATGATTAATCATAAATCAAATTAAATTTCGTAATTTTCATGTCATATTAAAGTGAGTAATGACTTAAACAGCCAGCATTCACATCAACGTCCAAGTTGCAATCACAACTGTGAAAGTTGGACGCGAGATATCTGACCTCATATCAGCCAAAGTCTGTTGTTTACTTTTAATCACACCCAAACTGACTGGACGCAGTTTTTCTTTTAATTCATTTGTTATTTCTAATTCTCATGCAGCCATCAAATATCCACTTTGAACTGTCTTGCGGATGCTTGTATGTGTTTTTGTGGGATTTTTTTTTTTTTACCTCCAGCCACCAAATTAATGCTGTATTTGTATTAGCAGCTTAGCCTGTACCTTAACTCTACTTTAAACCTTTGTGTTTATATATAGCCTACATTTACAATCCTTAATTACTTTCTTTATTTAGCAAATTTAACATTATAATTGCTGAACACAAGTTTGCACTGTCACTGTGGGCATGCTGTTTTACATATTAATCTAAAGCCGCCAATGTGCCCACACTCTTTGAGGACATTAGCAAGGCTGTGTTGTTAAATTAACAATATAAAGTTTAAGGCCTCCGCAGATGCCCACAAAACCATTAGCCTCCCCAGAGGCAACTGGTGGTTGAGCTTCTGACTCATCAGATACCACTGCCACCATTAATTGCCTCAATACAGCAATTAACAGAGGAGAAATGAACTCTTGCTGAGGTGGGGCTACCTTACCCTGACCCTGTCCCTTACTGAGACATAACAGCTCGGGTCTCCGGTATCGTTTGGCCTTAAAAGTAGGGCGCCGTTCATGCGTTTGCCGTGATTATGTCATCAAGCACGGCCTCCCGGTCGACCTTTCACCTACTTCCTCGCGCTAACAGACTGTGTTTGTGTTGACGGTGGAAGCGCTCGCGAGGGGACAGGAGCGATCAGCAGAAAATATAACGGTAACGGCTGTTAACATGCTAACACTTTGTTGTTTTTTTTAACTTAAACGTTAAATCAAAACGTTAAATAAGCTGTGGAGTTGGGCTGCTGAGCTTCTCTTGTAGGTTTGAATTATAAAAAAGAATGTGAGGCGAAGCCGGTGTATGTTTTTATAAACTGATGCTAGCGATCTAAAAGCTTACGGACTTAAAGCTAAGGTTACCGTTATAACAACTTAGCAGTTAGTTAGCTGAACAGATTGGACGGGTAGTGTTAAGGTCGGGTAACATAAGTTAGCTTTGGATAACACTATTTTATCCTGAAAAACTTTATTTTTTTGTATTTAATAAATGTTTGTGGTGAAGTGTAGTGTACCAAACTCAAATCTACCCGCTGCTTGTGATGTCACAGCAAAATAACGGTCAGTAACAGTCATCCTGATCACTTCAACCGTACAGTTTTACAAAGAGATTAAAGGCAGCTGTAAAAGCCCTTTTAGCGTCAACAAACCAGTATTAGGCAAATAATCACTCTTAAACAAAGTGGAAGACTGACTAGGTATTTTATTGAAACGACTAGTTACAGTTACTAGTTAACCTGTAGGAATAAAAAACCTTTGAAGTAGAAATTCATGAAATTCACGAGAGTTGCATTGATTGACTTATTCTGTTATTCGAATAATGGATTAACTAGTAATGTTTTGGTAAAGAGTAAGCTGTATTTTAAGAGCTAAAGGTCCTAAAACGTGACATGTTGCTTTTCCTTAAGATTATAGTAAATATCTATTGACTGGTGTTTTGACATAATAAGATATTTGATGACATTTTAGGCTGGAGAAAATTGCTTTGTGCATTTCTTTGCAGACCAAATCATCGTATATGAATCAAGAAAATAGTCTGCTAATAGATAATCTATGAAAATAATCTTGCAAATAGTACTTAACTTCTGATGTGTGTAGCACAGGGGAATGGCTCAACAAAACTGCACACCTGTTGTGTTTCTTCTGCTTTTTGCTGCAGCTTTGTTGTTCAAGTATAAGTATTAGGACCATGTTTTTTTATTTAAATGTATGTTAATTTGATATGACAACAGGTTTTTCTTTTTTAATACATTAGTGCATATTTATATTGTCCTACTTTGCTCATGATGTATTGAGTTTCATTGTATGGCATTCAGACTATTCATATCTTGACATTTGTGACATAAGAAAAAAAATCTTTTCAGTAGCTTGATAAGTTTGGTTTATAATCTTGGCTTATTCCTTATTGTCTGTTTTTAATTTTACCTACTCTCTCTCTCTCTCTTTCTCTTCTTGATCTATAGACATAGCTGTCTGAAGACAACCATTCAAAAATGTGGATGAATGCATTGTCCCGTGTTGCCCTGCCTGCCCTGCAGAGGAGCACCTCTGCCATGGCCTGCCAGGCTCTGAGGGTATGTAGCAGGCCAGTGCAGGCTGCAAGCCCACTGCCCCCTCGTCTGACTTTTGTGCAGCTTCGTGGACAGCAGACACTGGGGCCAGCCTCCATCCCTCTGACTAACCACTCTGTGAGGCATGCCCGGCCTCTGAATGAAAAGAGGATGGTGGAGGTGGAGTGGGAGGATGGTGGCCACAGTCTGTACCCATTCACCTGGCTGAGAGACAACTGCCAGTGTCCACTGTGTTACCTAGAGTCGGCTCAGGGTCGGAAACTGTTGATGGCTGACATTGATGTCGACACTGGAGTCAAAAGTGTAGACGTCACCAATGACAGCAAGGTAGGCAGCTATCATCGCTTACTTAGTATTTTTTGGAGTGGGGGTTTTCACATAAATGTTCTATATTTTGAGAAAAAGATGAATGTTGAAATGATCTCAACCAGATGTACAGATGTACAAGAAATGTACAGAACCTACATCCTGTTTCAACCCTATCTTCATTTTAAATACTGTCATTCTGCTTCTACGCATTTTTACAACTCCTCTGAATGGTAGTAATGGACGTTTTTGATGCATTAATTTTCACTAAGTAAAACTAAAACCTGTAAACATTTAAGGTGTTACATCACATCACACAATATCTCCACTCATCAGATCGTTACTATAATATGATGAATACATTATGATACTATACTTTTATTTCCTATATTTTTTTGACGCCAGGGGGTGTTTTTTTTTGTTATAATAGTATGTAATAATAATTTGTTTAAGTTAAACAACACAGCTTGCACTGTACAAAAATATCAATAAATTTGTTTATGAGTAGCATTCAAACTTTAATGACTGTGTGAGATTACCTGCCTACAATAACGGTCAAGTAAGCTAATCTAATTTTGGCACATGATCAGCCTGACCATAAGTCCTCCAAACAAACTACCTTTTATGAGCTGTGTCCTTAAGAAGTTTCAGCCCCTGGAGTGTGACAGAGATGTTAACAGATTGCTTTTACTCGACAATGATGCCAAACTACTGTCTGCCATTTGTTTTTGTTAAAGAAAATCAAAAACAGTACATTTCCTATGTTGTTTTTTGTTTCTTGAACAAAGATTGACTAAGTGGTCAATTATATATATATATATTACAAACATGTGTTTAGGTACCACAACCCTTGGTTTCATATTTGCATGTGGCTAGAGATAAGATTAGATGATGCACGGGCTAAAGCCCCCACAGGAACTAAAAAACAGACGGCAACCATAAGAAATCCTGGATTAAAAAGAAAAAAGAAACATTTATTTCTCAGTTCTATGAAACAGAAGAGCACCCTCAAATCTTGACTTCTTCCCTCGGGAAATGAAAAAAATGTTATAAAAATCAAAGTTTTATATCATATTAAAACATAATGCATAATAAATACTTTTAACCACATCATTGCCAGGCAATGAGGTTTTCATTTACTGCTCACCTGAAAGAGAGACAGTGTACTTTAAATTGATGGTTTATCTTAACAAAGTATAATGAGGTGGAAACTGAGCTAATATATTTTTTTCCAGTTGAGATCAATAAGCTTTTTGCCTTTCCACAGGTGTCCATTGTGTGGCCCGATCAACACACCAGTGTGTTTGATCCTGAGTGGCTGAAGAAACGCTGTTTCTCTCCTGCTGCCAGACAGGCACTGCAAGAAGAGCTTTCCCTCAATGGTGAGTCTAGCTGTAATAATTTAATAAACACCCATTTGAATTTTAAAGCACAAGTCTGCATTTCATTTAATTGTAGAAGGTAAAACTTTTGTAAGTGGAGCTGTGCACAAGAAATACATACAGTTGCTTATAGTCTAGTACATTGATCTACATTACATCCTCCTGTTGATGAAAAGCTCAGTTCAGTTTTGTTAAAAGCATTTTAGAGAGGTCCTGGATGAAGGTTGTATTGCTGTAATGGGCCTGTTGTATTGCATTTTACTAACAGGTATTTCTATTAATCTGTCTACCTCGTTTATATTAATGAAAGTCGACTAAATAACAATGCAGTACAGTTCAACAGACCCACAAACTTCAGCTATTAAAGTGATCATGCAGTTACTTAAAAACTCTTAGAAACAGATTCAGCTGACATTATCACATTATAACATTTTAATCGTAATGAAGGGAGGATTTGTAGGATTGTCAATGTAGTCTGCTTTGCTTATGACATTAAATTTACCTAATAAAGTGGTACTGAGTGCATGTTGCATGGATGCATGGTATTTGTGCATTACCCTAACACATCACCCTTCTTTGTTCATTACCTTTCACCTTGTTAATGCTCCAGTAATAACACATTATAGGTTATTACCTTTTTCTTAAATACAAAAATGTAAAATCAACACTTATTTTATAAGTATCAGACATGAGAAGCAGGTAATTATTGGTTATTGGTATCTGCTGGAAATCTGTAGAACTTTAGGTGCAATTTATGATATACTTGAAAACTTAATTGTGCAACCCTCCCCCAATGTATTTACTAAGTGTATGCCCACTGCAAGTCAGTAGTGTAGTGCAGAAGACAAGAAAAACACATAATGTATACAAACTGCTGACAAGGAAAGCCTGTACTGATTGGACTGCACTGGTCTGAAACTAATGATTAATTCTAATTGATTACTATGTGATTGATGTAATAATCAAAGAGATGATTTTTAAAGGAAGGTTATAAATCACCTCCAGCTGTCTAAGCAGAATTAACAGGATGAACAAAACACAGGCATAAATTATTGCATTTTTCAAGGCAGTATCTACAGCAATTTGTCTGTTTTTGTTCTGTTTTTTTTTGTCTGTTGTTAGTATGTGAACGACAAACCAGCAGGTATGATGAAGCTGATTTCCACTCTGTGCCATTATAAATGCCATTTTTTACACTAAATGCCCATTTTTGTTGTGTAAAATCCCCAAGCCCAACCTCATTTCTCAATCCAAAGTCTTCTTAAATCAAAGTAGCCTTTTTTTGTTTCTATATGACAGTATCACAATGAAATGGTTAATTTAGTTAATATTGACTTTTTGATGAAAAACATTGTGGTAACACATCACTGTGTTTTATTGCAAAAAAACATGAGGATCTAATTGTCATAGTTTCCTTTCACTGAAACCACATAAGAAAGTGTGTAATTGCGTTCTGTTCTGCATGACATTTAATTTCAGTGTAAGAGAGTGAGAATAAAAAGTAAGTGCTTCTTCTTTAGCAATGTTACGGTTAAGCACAGTAATATCATGATAACTTATTCTTTGCTATCTAATTTCTATTTGGGTCATTAAACACTGTGTCAAAGTTGCTTAGCTGAAATGGGTTTTTTACACTGACATTAGTGTAAAATCACAAACTGTCTAGTTTGTGATTTTATTTTTATATTGTTTCATGCCTTTTTACGCATGTATGAGGTTTTTGGCAAAGTTTTCATCATGTCTTCTATTTTTCTGTTATTTTGTGGGGGGGTTTAAAAGCACATTTAAATTCAGATACTGCTGACGGATGTAAGCCTGTGCTGTAAGGGTTCATTGTAGGGTTGTAATGATTAATATTTTTCAATTAAAAATTAAATAAGTTAACACTTGGCATGCAGCAGGAACAGCATGAATTGGGTGGTTATGGTTAAAATGCCTGTTGACTTTCATTATGTAATCAAGCAACAGCAATCTGAAGTGTGTGTGTTTTTGTAGTTTTTTAATGAAAATTAATGTACTTACTTGCTAACCTTTCCTGAGGGAAAAAGATGCCCCTGATTTAAACTCGTCTTTCCACACATTTTTTTCCACTGTAGCAGAACAGGGATGTTAAGAGGGGAGGTTTTTCTAAAGACTGGGAAGAGAAGTCATTTTACAGTACATTTACAATGGCCCAATACACTTTACAGTCTGCCAGAGAGTGGAGGAGAAAGTTTAGCTGTGGAACAAGGTAGCGGCATTTCAGTGGAGCGGGGGATGGACTAGAGTTGGTTTGTGTACACACACGTGGTCCTGAAGGACCCACAGGGCTGAGCGGCTCCTGCTCTGTTCTAGACTGATTAAGGTTATGTGTGTGTGTGTGTGTGTGTGTGTTGCAGAGCACCGCCATTCATGTTGAAATGTAAACAGATCCCCCTCACAGCAATATACAGACAATCATTTTGTAATGTGGATTCTTTTCAGCAGTGCAGAGCCAGGAGCGCCCCTGGAAGACACTGCTAAGCTCATACACCAAAACACAATACAAGATGACGTTCACGTACACACACCCACACTCTGGGTTTAATTATTTCCTCATGAGCGCCAACCTGAAATTCTCTGCACGCAAAAGTAGTGGAGAGGTCCACATTATCAAAAAAATGGATGATGAACAGCGTTCACCTCAGAGAAACTTGCTCACATTTCCACTCCTTACCTCTCTGTGACGTTAACGCACTGAAGCATAGTCCACAGTTTGAATTTCTGCTTCCTCTTTCATGCAGTGCACCTAGATTTTACAGGCCCATGTATGCCTGTTAAAGTGTTCCCAACAGTGAAAGTGTAGTGCAAATGGAACACTGTGAGGTCAATATGAAAATTGGAGCTCTGGGGATATTCTGAAGCCCGCACTATACCTCCTGCTTTTATGTGTAAAGTAATGTTTTTTAATCCTGCTTTTACCGTTTCTATGGACTTATGTAACGCAAACCGCAGTATGTGGGTAGTTCAAAACAACAGCTATGAGTGAGACACGGGAGTAATACTATCCAAGGGCACATAACTACATTATAAAGAAGACTTTCTGGTTTATCATCAGTCTCTATTTGCATTTCTTTTGAATTTGAATTTGCATTTCTTGCATTTTACAATAGTTTCAGATGAAGCAGGTAAATGCTCATTAAAATTTCAGGATCTAGTGGATAAGTTTATGAATTCCCTTTTCCATCATTCTAAGTTCATTTTAAATGACTTTCCATGTATCATAACTGTTGTGTCAGTTCTGCAGGAAGGTCTCTCTTTTTAAAATGTCCGCTGTTGCATATTAGATGCACATGTGATATCTCAGCATCCCTACTTTATTAGCCCATTGAGTCCAGACAAAACATAACTGGAGCACAGTCCTTCAGCATTTAAAACGGAGTAAGACAGTAGACCTTCTGAAAGGCTGACGTCTGTATAAATGCAAGCCTCATTCAGACCCCCCTCTGTCTCTGCCATATGGAAAACTGATTTAGAGCGAGGGTCAAAAAAGGATCTGCATGTTCTTACCAAACACAAGCTCACTGTTGTCAGTATTTCCTTCCTTGGGAAGGAACAAATCCCCAAGCCTGTAGGTGTGTGTAAACCAGGAATTTAAACTCAAACTGCCCAGTGTCTGAGACGAAGCAGTTCCTACAGACATTTTCTCACTAAATTTGTAATATCTCATTTTACAGTTGTAATGGTTTGGACACTATATTCTACTTTTTTGACTTGTTTTTGACTCTTGTACTAAAAATGAATTTTGCAACTTCTGTTCAACAGATTTAGTTTGTATTTCCTTGGACAGTCTTCTTCATGAGCAGCTGAGTTGTTGGGATCTTAGTCAAAACTTTAGCAAACTGCGATGAGCTGTCAGACTAATTTATTTCTCCCATAGAAACACACATCAATACATGCATTGCATCTCATTCATAAACATGTCCAGCTTTGGACCTTTGGAATTCACACGTGCCGTTTTATTTCTCACATGTGCACTCTGAACCTTTTACAATATTTAGAGGAGAGTGATTATGTTTAACTGCTCTCAGGAACACCTAAAGCTCATGTCACTCACAGCCTTATCTGCAGAGACTCTTCCTTTCACCGATAAATCTGTCACCGATTTACTCAAACGCCTGCCACATGCTTTAATATTTGAACCATGTCATCGTCTCAGGCCTCCCATTTTGTGCTTGTCATGTTTATTTAGTCAGGGTGGGAATCATGACTAATTTCATGTCACTGGTATTTAAAAGATGGATGTAAAACAGGTTAAATGGATTTTTTAGAAATGTAAAAATATGCGCAGAAACATAGCCCGCAGCCTTTTCTCACACACTTGCACACCAGTTCACATTGGTAGTTTGTGAAAAGAGTCTGTTTTCTTTCCAAGAAGCCTTTAAGACCATTTTCTAAATCAGTAAACTGTTTGAATTGCTCACCCTCAATACAGCATAATGACATGTCATTTTTGAGTCATTTGCTTTGATCACATACAGGAAAACGTTGTACTAATAGAAGTACCACTGTTCGGCCTTATTTGGCCAGCCTTCCTTTCACTCTTTTTTCTGCTTTGCAGGTTGAAGTTTGATGTGTTTTTACACATCAGGCAACAGTGTTTGAATGGCAGTTTGTCAATGTGCGCGGAAAAAAAGGCCTTAAAGACCGTAACTCTGTTTACTTTAAGTATTATTATTATTTTTCTTTCCTCTAGGTGACAGTTTTATATTTTAGTATCGGAACAGAGTAGAATTGTATAGAAAGTATAACAGTGACCTCAAAGAGAAGCAAAAGTAGGACAAAGTTTGCCCCATCATACCACCCAAAACTGCAAGTTTTCTCTATCCTTAATCATAAAGAGGACATATTTTAACATTTAATGATTATGTTCTCCTTGGTTTTACCTCAGGTTTGTTATAAATGACCATGTTTTGACATTTCCAAATAGCAGTTCACAGCATAAGTCTGTTCAAAAAAGTGAAAAGAGTCATAAAATATACAGCAAGCATGTAAAAGCTTAGGAAACAAAGGAAAGAGTAAGCCTGACAAGTTTGTAAAATTTACTGCTTTTCTCAAGAGTGTGATTGACAGAAAACAATGACGACACTTAAGGTGTGATCAGATTTCTCTCACTTTAACAGCTGTCCCTTGTTAAATCATCCTCTGGCCTGCCCAAAACATCCTCAGTCACTATTTGCAGCCAAAAACGGGAAAAATATTCTCACCTTAAGCTGTAGATTGTCTGTCAAAAGAAATTGGCACCTCACTATGTCTTTTACCTTAATTATTCTGGTTTTATTCAGATATTTTCAGCATTATGAAAATTTCTGTGAAACTGTCAACGGTCTGACAGAGGCTGTGCATGCCTTAAATACAAAGGGAAAAATATACCCACTAGTATGAACTTTGTAGTACACCGTGTTACTATATATGGTACTTTTTGGTACTATTCCTGCTGCT
Organism: Acanthurus lineatus; assembly: GCA_029814665.1. Lineage (NCBI taxonomy): Eukaryota > Metazoa > Chordata > Actinopteri > Acanthuriformes > Acanthuridae > Acanthurus > Acanthurus lineatus. Next base: position 25,205,121 of record JAPZDV010000001.1, read on the forward strand.
TATTTTACATGGATTGTAGTAAAAATATGTGAAGAAAATCACTTTGAAAAAAACCTTTTAATTAAAAAAAAAAAAAAATTCAAACCATGAAGCAAATATAATAATTTCTATACCAACTTGAAACAGTCAGTGACATGGACATTTTGCAAATTGGCCATGCTCAGAAATCTTTGCATTACTCATTGTAGATGTCCATATGAAGACCAAAATATATGCCCCTGAGTAGTTCGCACACATGTAGAAACATCTGCCTGTGCAAAGACTGGAGTCTGCATTTGTTATGAAATGTATCCAGGGGAGCTGAAAATGCTATCTCTGAATTTACAACAAATGCAGAAAAAAAACAAAAACAAAAAAAACATTAAATGATTATTACAACACATGCCCTCCACCCTCAGTTTGAGTTGCTTCCCTCAGAGCGGCGCTATTGAATAATAATGGCAAGCAAAAAGACCTGCAAGGGTTTCTTTACCCCAATTGCAATTAATATGGTCAACTAAACAAATTAAAGTGAACTTTTTTTCTCTCTCTCTCATTTTCCATTATGAATACTTACAGTGTCCCTCAATTAGTATTCATTTGCATTGGACAGTTATAGTAAACTTCCTGATGGACTGGTCTGAGGTTATTCTAAACAGACTCGCTAAATTTGACTTTTTTCCATTAAGTCTACTGACTGATTTGATAACTCAGCCAAGTAGCAGCTGATTTGTCATTTCCTTGTCTGGCTGGTGTTTCCCCTGTGCCATCTGGTGTGAATTTAGGCTTCTATGTCATCACTCGTCAGTTGATAGAAAGGCTCTTGGAAACATAGCTGCAGAGGTCCATCCGTGGAAAAACTTGTGTTTTCCAAACCTGACCCATCACTTCACACGCCGTTTACAGCTTCAGCTGAACTGACCTCTCAAACACGTGCTTGGATACACGTGTCCATGCTGTGTTATAGACCTGAAAGGAATTTGAGGACTCCAAGCTGTAAACTGTGACTTGAGTGTTTTCATATGTCATAATTATCTGTTATCACTGTGCAGTCTGCTAAAACGGACTGCTGAGGGTTTTTGCAACTCAGATTTGTCAAAAATACTGATGGTCAGCCAAATCTTCCACATTTTGAATGTCTCTTTCAACAGAAGTCGGGCTTCCTTTCAACAAATTTCACTAAATTTCACACCCACACACTTATTTTTCAGTGTATTCCTGTAATTCCTTCACGGATCAACTATATTTGGGTGAAATCCTTTTTCTTTGTCATTTCTTTTGAAATTTCAACACCTTTACATCAGACTGCACGGAAAGCTTAGTGATTATAATGATTGTATTTTTCATGTCTTTGGCAAGCGAGACCTTCTGGTTGGCATTGAAATTAATACTGAAAGCACTGAGTTTAAGTTGGCAGGCAACAAAAGGACGTAATTAGACAAACTACTTCAAGACTTAGAAGAATTTTTGGAACACAAACCTGCTGATGGACAAAGAGTTTGGTTCAGTTTGTGGATGGCCTGCAGCTCTCCACTGGGGAACACTGCTCACTCTGTCTCCTCCAAACTGGGAGTACAAAGGTTGGCCTCTCTGTCCTCCAGGCATGTTTCATAGATTAAGGTGTGTTTGTTAAATTAGCTAAGGGTGGAGTTGGTTTCTTGCTCCTCCACTGATATACAAACACACATTATGTACACTGTGAAAGCACAAACATACATGCTTAATTGTTGACTGGTATATAACTGGTAACACAGTTTCTTTTTTTACGTTTCAAATGGGTTTGGTGTGTCTAGATCCAGACCTTAAAATCTGCCTTCTCCATTGAGTTGACTAATTTGATTGGCACCATAACATGAAACATTGGTTTCTCAGTTAAAAAAGCAGAATAGATGAGCAGACTGATACAATTGACAAGCTGTGAGTAACGACAACAAAGGTGACTTCTACAAACAAGATGGACACTGCTGTTGGGGTTGTTCTAAAAAGATTAAGAGTACCAGTTACATTGTTGTACTACTGTTTGCTCAACACTTAAAGAGATTCAAATAGATTCAAGCAGATACTTTGATCTCTAGTGATTGGTCAGGGGAAACTGAATCCCTTTCCCCCATGTAAATTAGTTAGAGTGCAGGTGATGTTAGATTAAAGACAAAAAAGAGTTCTGTCTGATATCAGGCAGTGGTCTGTTAGAATAGCATGAGCTTGAAAGTTCTCAAAAAATATTTAACTTTTGGGGACCTCCAAAGATTGCGCCCACACTGTCTGTCTTCACAAGTAAAACTTTGTCATCATTATTTATTAACTGTAATAGACTATCTCCTAGAAGAAACGAAAAGCCTCAAAATATTTACTTTGTGTCTTTTTTTGGTTGTTAAAGAAAAAGGATTTTATGCTTCTCAATACCAATATTAAGAAATAAGTATACGAAAATAAAAAAGCAGCCTGAAGATGTCTGACTAATTTAGTAGCTAATGAATGCATATGTTGACAGTAGATTAATTTAATGGGTGCAACAAGTTCTTGGAAATAGCAATCATTAATCATTTGAAGAGTGAGATAGACAAAAATCTTTATTAATGTTAATGATTTGTTACTTCTTGTAATGCCAAGCAAGTCAGTCAAATGCTTCTCTTTTCCGTGGTGGAGAAAGTATTCAGTGGTGGATCTTTTACTTGAGTAAAGGCAGCAGTGCTGCAGAAAAAAAAAGGTTACAAGTAAAATCTGTGTTGAAAAAGTCACTCAAAAAAGTACATAAATAGTATTAGTAGACCTGTTTTTAAGTATGCAAGGTATATAAACAAGGCAGTCTCATTCTGTTGCATTAAAATATCTTAAATATGCCATTAGTGTGAAAAGCTTGAATCTGATTTATAAAGCTAATTCTTTCTAAAAAGATTTTTATGCCCATCTGGCTTTCCACTGATGCATTCCACAGAAGACCCATTCAAGTGAGCTGATCCGAGCTCTGTGATAAAACTTAACCAAGTCAAAACAACAGCTCTCTGGATAACTGCAGAGATTCAAACAGAGCTTTGAAGGCGCTCCCAGCTGCAGAGGAGAGTGACGCAGACCTCTGAGCTTAGACAGAGCACAGTGTGGAGAGAGCCAAACTGCCATGAGCTGCCTGACAGCCACAGGAGCCGCGGCTTCGGGTTTCCTCATCTGGAAAAGCCACTGTAGCAGGCCACGACCAAGAGGGGAACAGGAGAGGGGATTATGCACATACACTATCTTGTCAGATCTATCTTTAGGTGCATGCTAGCAAAATCTACGCTGTGAAAACAGCAGTGATTTTTATTAATTGCAATTTTTTTATTGATTTATTTTCCCACAAATGGGCAAATTAACCTCACTGTTCAATGACTCATTTATTTTTTGTCACCTGGGGGCAGTGGAAACAAGCTGTGAGCACAATATTGACACATCATCTTTTAATTTGGCGAATGCTCAGTTATTTTGACATCTAGCAGTTAAACAGCACAATATTAGTTATTTGGAGTTGTGATATCAAAGTCTAATATCGACTGTTTTATACTTTTGCTTTTGGTCTCTACAAGCTCCTGAGAAAAATCTCTGGCTCTTTAGCTGCTGAATGTTCTTCTCTGTTGACTAGCAGTTGTCATTTGGTGCATAGCATAAGGTTTACAGTTGTTTCTAAAAGCTTAATCACTGAAAATTGTGCAATGAGAATGGCCCAGATTGATGAAAAACATAAAAGTTGCAGGTTAAATGGTAAAAAAATCAACTGAAACTTAAAACTGAGGAGCTGCAGTTTCAAGGGACAATTTTCTGAATGCTTAACATCTCCTCTCACATTGGTATTATGGAAAATATTGAGTAAAGATGCCTAAGAAGTACATCAGTCAGCAAAAAAATGTACTTAATGTCAAACACAATGATTCATATGAGAATGGCCCCTTTCAGTGTTATATGTAGAAATAAGTTTCATTGGATGATCTTTACTTATAAAATAACATAAAAACAGTATTTTAAGAAACAGAAAAAACAACATCAAAGTAAAAATGATATAATAGCAGTAATAGCAGTGGAAAAATAGGAAAAATATAACATAATACATTCATATGAGCATATTCTTAATGCTACAATAACAAGATCGGTGATCCCCAAAAAACATTAAACTATAATCTAACCAGCAGATATCAAAAAGGAACAACATTGTATTTATTTAATGGATCATAATGGATCATCCTTTTACTGTTAATTTTAATCTAAAACCGGTTACCGGGGCTATTGCATTTTAGCAGTGAAGAAAAGTATTTCCTTCTGAAATAAGGGAACATAGAAGAACTGGTGCTACTCAAATAATGAAAAAATACCTTAGAACTGTAATTACCCATGTCTCTTTAAAAAAATTTGCTTTTTACCATTTAAGCCCTGTATTTTTTGCTTCTAATTCCTCCAGATTTTTATCTACAGCTGTTTGGGTGACAGGCCCCTATTTGTTCTTTAATTGTCAGCCAAAATGAGCTGAGAATAGGCTAAAAAAAGAATATCCTTGTGATCCTTCACATCTAAGATTTGTGATTAGCCTTCCCAGTTAAAAACGAGCCTGCGCAAACTGCAGCTCATTACATGGTGTGAAGGCAGATATTCATGCAAAGTTCTCATCTTTTGTTTGACCCGGCTGCCACACTGTGAACCCAATCGACAGCAGCGAGCGTGTTACGTGTTGAAAATGAGATTCGAGCTGAACTGCAGCCAGGACTACACAGCTGATGTATATGCACCCTGCGACCAGTGCGGGAGCCTCTTTGTCATAGGTGACACACTAAACCACAGAGCTGAAACACTGCAGTGTCTGTACAAGACATCCAGGTCCAGTTTCACAAGAGTAATTGTAACATTCAGGCTTGACCTTTGCCCCAATTTCTCATTCTCTTCCTTTGTCTCCCTCCGCCCTCTTGACAAGTTTTAACAAGCAGGGGGTTCTGACCCTTTGAACTGTGCGGCCAGACACTGATTATTTGTGACAACAGCCCGGAGGGAGGTCTGCAAGTCTTGATGATCACTGTGTTTCTGACTGATGTTGCATCTCTCAGTGCTCTGTGCCTCACTGCCTTTCCCACTGAAATTCCTCATCACCAGTTTCAACTGTAAATTTTTATGGCCTTCAGTATAAACAGTCACATTGTCTTTTAATGTTGCAGACACTTTAGAGCACAATAAATTATGCATGAAGTTTAGCAAGTTCGCCGCTGTGTGTCCATCTCCTGCAGGCTATAGCCTTGTAATCTGTTTGTGATGCAGCAATTTGGGAAGTTGTTTTTGAAGTTTGTGGGTGCTGAAAAGAGACACAAGGAGGATCCACAAACATCAGACAGGTACACAATCTCCTCAGCTAAACCCTCCTCCTCCTCCTCCAAATGTACTTAGCAGCTGTTTCGGTGGAAGTCACTTGAGAGAGACTGCATGGAAAAAGGAGTCGAGCCAGCTGGGTGGAGAGCTGTGGGAGGATTTTTTTCCACTAATGTCTGTCTGACAGAGACAGGCTGATTTTTCCCAGTGAGCTATTCATCTTGAAGTGCACAGACTATTGCATGCACTGGCAAGCTGCGTTTTCAAAAGGAATCCAGTAATTAAATTATAAATTAATAGTTTCTTTTTGTAGCAAATCTTTTAGAAGTGGCTGTCATACTGATAGCCTCTTCTAATGGCCTCTTCTGAAATAGTTTTTTTTTCCAAGTTTAGTCTCATTTTTCAGCAACTACACATTGACACTGTATTGTATTTGATAGAAAGTGGTTGCTTATGCTTGTTTTTGACTCAAGTTCCATTGCCCAAAGCACAGCAGACACCTTCTTGCACACATTATTCCACTTTCTTTATACCATCATGGAAAAAAAGCATGTTTTTAAAGGCAACCATGTGTGTTGATGGAAAGAATAAAGGAATGTGTAACGCTCTGAAGCACATCCCTGCTGCACACCTGGATGGCTGTGGTCCATTTTTGTCAGTTAAACCAAACAATGGGATAATGTCCACCCAGGTGTCTTTAATGAAAGCATTAAGTATCTTTGTGAATGTACTTGCGTTCATGAATTGGTGGAATGGCGTCCATCTGTGGCTGTTTTTTATGCCAGTGTGAAAACCTGCCAGTATAATAAACCAGTGGTGAAGATTTATTTATGCAGCTTGAGCTTAATGTGCATTAAAAAAAACACAATATGCGATTTCTCTTACAAAATGAAACCAATACAGGTTTATTATAGAGAGTAGGCAGCAGCAGGGAAGAAGAGAAAATTACTGTAAGATGAGATAAAGTTGGTACGATACAGAGCAGTTCTTGTTGTACAGCATGTTTGTCGAACAGAGCAGCTACAGGACGGGACAAAGACTCAGTGTTGAGTGGAGAAGCTTCATGTTGGTGCATTGCAGGCACAGCTTATTTCTTGTCAGACAAACAAAAGACACCACTCTGTGTATGTAAATCTCCTCTAAGATGAAATGACATTTCTACCTTATCCTCTTTCTCATTTCAGAACGGTATTATTGGGACTCCAAGCTGAGCATTCCCACTGCTAGCTATCAGGAATTCCTTCATGATGATAAGGCCGCGTTGGCTGGGCTCTCAACCCTGCGTAGAGTTGGCATCTTCTACATGAAGGGGGCTCCAAGAGATCCAGGCCCAGTGGCCAAAATTGCTGAGAGGATTGGCTTTGCCAGGCTGACATACTACGGGTAAGACTCTGTGACGTTCATCCATTTTGCTCCAGTCATCCCAAGCCAAGCCACTGTTTAATAATCAGACTCCTCACTAAATCTTGAGCTGCTGAATTTTCCACTGATCATATTTTAGCTGGAGCACAGCCCAGAGAGTGCTATTAGTACAAATTAAATACAAAAGATCTTTATCTACATCAGTTTTCCAGATTATCAGGAAAAAAACAGCTAGATATTTTGATGAAATAGATTCTCAGTTAACTCCATTAATATTGAGAAAAATGTGTCCACTGGTCAGCTATCCGTAGCTTTGAATTGCTTTGGTTCCATGGAAATGCTTAAGAGTGTCTGTTAGACCTCCATCACTTTGACTTGCTGCTGTGATGATTATTTGAGGACAGAGAAGAGGAAAACAACCTTATGGCATTCCAGCTTTTTTAAGCCAGAGGAATTACCTGGTGCACTCAGTCAGAACAGAGGTTTGGAGCGTAGAGCTTTTCCACTGCCAGCGGATGAGCTCATACTGCTGAAAGTAAAGAGGCTGCAGACTGAAGCTGAAGGCTGCCATCAGAGAAACTAGACTGTTTTACGAATGGGGCATCCAAACGAGGAATGCAAACAGAACATGGAAGATAACTTTACCTCATTAGTGCTCAACTGCTGCTGCATCCCAATGAAGTATCTACTTCAGAAGCTGCAGTCTATGCATTCCTATGAAGCTGCCCAGTTTGCCCTCAGGGATCCCTGCAAAGTTCATCGCATCTGCCTTTTTCTTCACTCAACCTAATTGTTGGTGCTTATCTTCTGAAGCCAAAGTTAAGTAATGAACACAACTTTATTAATAAATGTTATCTCTGTCCTCAGGTACACATTTCAGGTCCAAGACAAATACATGGCAAACAACGTAGCCTACACAACAGGAACGCTGAGTCTTCACACAGACTACCCTGCATTACACTCACCACCTGGAGTAAGTAAACACTGATTTGTAAGCTCTACTTATGGAATTGAACTGCTCTCAACATATATTGTTTCCCTTGCTAGTTTA
>JAPZDV010000001.1:25213046-25232989 GCA_029814665.1 Acanthurus lineatus
CTTGCTAGTTTATTTGCTGCTTTTGTGAGTTAGTTTAAACTTGCTGGCATTTGGGTTCTATGTAATCAAGGTTGTAAAATTAAGCATTTGTGCGACATGTGTGTTGTTGGCTCCGGTAGGTGCAGGTTTTACACTGCATCAACCAGTCTGCAGAAGGTGGGGAGAGTCAGATGGTGGACGGCTTCCACATGGCCGAGCTGCTGCGAAAAGAAGACCCAGAGGCCTTCAAGACACTCAGCACACTCTATGCTGACTTCACTGACAAGGGAGCAGACTACTGCGACTTCAATCTGCAGTCAAAGAAACGCATGATAGAGTGAGTGGAAGCAAGCTCTCAGATTACCTGTCAGAATAATTTTGTTTATGCTTTGTAATTCCCATACACAAGTACACACACATTAACTCTGTGTATGCAGCACAGTTTGAACCTTGGTTAAAGTTAAAATGACTTGCATTTGCAGTGCAAAAATGATGCAGTGGTTCATCTCAGTGTGATGTGTGTGATTTGAAATAAGACACTGCCATCTGCTGCTCAGAATTATTCTGTCCAAATGATCTCAATGTGCCCCCCAAAGTCATGTGAAAAGAAGAGTGTTATGCAGCATAATCATTCTCATTGTGCTGGAACGATACATTTACAAGCACTTTTCCATTTAATTTTCATGTGCCCACAAACTCACAGCCATTTGTTGTAAAAAAAAAAAACCTACAAGATCAATCGAAAAGATTATATATTTAATCAGTGAGTCTTATAAATAACTGAGGCAATCAAATCGCTTTAGCTAAGGCAAAATATATCAGCAATTATTTTTATAACTGATGAATCTATTGATTGTTTTCTTGACTCATGAATTTTTAAGTGTGTAGTCATAAAATTGCCTGTTGCCACAGCTCAAGGTCTATTTTTTTAAATAGTTTTTTTCTAACCATCAGTCCAGTATAAAAAGAAACTTCATTACCATTTGTGTAACAGAGAGAAAAAGCAATAAAATCTTCACGCCGGGCAAGCTGTGAATGTAGAATAGAGACGAGAGCATTATTTAAAAAACAGTTAGTTAATAAACAAAAAAAAATTACAACAATTTTGATCTTTGAATGTAAATATATACTAGCTTTTCAATGTCTTTTGTAATATAATCCAAAAAAAAAAAAATTGTAGGATCATTTAAAGCTGTTTCCTGAGACTTCCATACCTGTTCTAGATAATACCTGATAATCAGTAATCATTAGTTGCAGCCTCACTGTGGCTTGCTAGCTTGATATTTGGCTTTTAATAAATTATGAAAATTGTTGCCAATTAATTAACTTTGCCCTCTTTTTCAGACTTGATGCGGACGGTCAGGTGGAAAAGGTATTCTGCAACAATGCTACAAGGGATTCATTGCTGGACCTCCCGTTAGATCAAGTCCAGCCCTTCTACAGAGCACTGAAGGCCTATACAGATATCATGAACCGACCCGAGAACCTGGTCTCCTACATGATGGAGCCAGGTCAGTGTGCACTTCCCAGAATTCAACTGATATAACAAGTATCAAAAAAACTAATATATAAACACCACAAATCACAGATTAAGTCTGAAAAAAGTTGCATATGCCGACAATTTTGATCCAGTGGATAAATGAAAATGACAAAAAGACAAAAAACAAACAGTGTAAATGTCAGTGAGGCTTATAGTCAACAGAACATGACCTTGTACAATGATGTGAAACATCTTTGTCATCATCAAGATCACAGTGACATCAGAGTCAATGTCATCTCTGTTACTGTAGACTAAATCAAATCACCCAACCCAGGCGTAACCCTTTGTAAATAATAACTGCTCAGCACAGAGTCTGCAGCATCAAGTGACAGAGATGGAGTAATGATGTTAAATGAGACACTGAGGACATCAAAGTGGAGCCGGATGTTGCCATTAGTATGACGACAGCGTTCTGGCGGCAGCACTCAGTGTTCAGGCTTCAATGTTAAAGCATCCATCCTGACGATGCGTCCTTGAGGTTGTGTAAAGCGTTCAGTATGCTACAAACAACCCTGTTAATAAGTGTTCAACCACATCTGAAGGCAAAAGTGTCTGACTGCTGTAAAGGTGGCGAGACACAACCATTTACACAACCCCTCATCTGGTCCAGCAACTGTCCATTCATACTGTAGTTACTGATGCGCTGGCATGTCAGGAGTTTTGTAAGGTGTCTTTTTGTCTCTTTACAACAAGCAAAGGGTGCAATGATATAATAGACTTTATTAGATACAGTAATATTATATTAGAGCCAAATAATAGTCAGACCTTTTCTCCTTATCACACTCATAATACTACACCTGACTTACTCTACTCTGCAATACAAAAACATGACTTTTGGCTTAGATGATGCTGCTGTAGGTTCATTCTTTCAATTTAATATCACATTTAAGCGATGAAGTTCATTTTTAAAAATTCATTTTATTCAAAACAAGCAAGCCAGTAACTTTAGAAAGTCTGAGGACAGTTTTCAACCAATGTATGAGGCTAATGTTAGCTTAATTAGCTAATATTTTATCTCCGACCCTTTACTGTTCTGCAAATGAGGAAAATGATGAAATAAATGTCTTGAGAGAAACATTAATTCAATGAAATAAACTCCCACACCTGTGTTTCTGATGTGTATTGTTGTATTTCAGGTGATGTGGTGATTTTTGATAATTGGCGTCTGCTGCACGGGCGGAGGGGCTACGTCAGCCAGCCAAATGCATTGCGACACCTGGAGGGCGCCTACCTGGACTGGGATATAGTCATGTCTCGCCTGCGTTTACTGCGCGAGTCTCTCCGTGAGAAAGCATGAGCTCCAGAAACAGCCAAATTCAGACATGTAGCTTTGTAGGCTTTGCAGAGAATCTGAATTATGTTGGACGAATATGAACTATGAGCTGAGCTACATGTTGCTCTGATTTATAAATGCTGGGTGACGGAGGGCAAAGTGCCAATATATATTGAAATTTCTGACAACAGATCAGAGCTAAATCTCTGAATCTGAGGCTGTCAAGTATTGAAGTATATATGGAAAAAAATGAAATAATCTAGTTAGTTTTGATTGGTATAAGTTTGCAACTTTTCAAACATGCAACAGTGCAACATTTCAATGCAAGAATGGCTTTTCCAATTTAGAGGTGACGGACTTTTGAATAGTGACTGGTGTCAAATAAGTTTTTATAAGCTTGAATTTAAGTAGTTTCCACAGGTTCTCCACTTAGTGATTATGACATGATATAAGTTTTCTAACCTATCTATTATGTCTTGTTCATTAGCTAAAAAAACGGCTCAGTCAGAGCATACAGGGTATTTCATCAAGCACTCCCTATTTACAATGTAACCTACTAATGTAACGGTACTAATGATGGCACTGTGTAACTGTGATTTGGTTGAATTAAGCACTTAAATTTACAGTTGTAAATTGTGAAGTTTTCTACAGCCCAAGGGGTTAATTCAGATGCAGTGCATCTTAGGAAATATAAACAATGTAAAAATGTGTCAAACTGTCTGAAAAATATGTTGTAACAGCTGAAAACAGGCCTGTTTAATGAAAAAGGTTGCATTGTTAAATTTATCCTGTATATCTGAATGCTCCACAGATCTCACTGTGAAAAGGCTTTTTTGTTTTTGTTTTTTTTAACCACAGAAATAGCGATATGAAACTATAGACAGGGAGTCATGGATTATCCAGAATAATAGGAAAATCTTTTCTAGAGTACAGAAAATTGTACAAGGCTCGACTCTGTTGTTTTGTCAAGTGAATTATTTTTAAGTGCTGAGCTGCATACATTATAGTTTGTTTCTCCCTCACGGTGCAGGGATGTGGGCAGAAGTTAGAGCATCCATAAAAAAAACTTCCAGAGGGTTATGTAATAAAATACTCCTATTGTGATATTTTTAAACTGATTGAAACACCTTTAAACTGTTTTAATTATGTTATTAAAAATAAATGTGCTCATATTTTTAAAATGACCAGTGGATTGATTCATTCTTTAGCTAATAGAGATTTGACCTTTCTGAGTGTTGCTCACTCACAGCTTTTACTGAAATAAGAACCTGAATCTTAATCTCAAGTTCCAGACTTTGCTTTTAGCCAAAGAGCCCAGAGACGATCATCTTTATTAAAACAAGTCTCGACAGTGCATCCTCAAAAAGCAAAACATAGGTAAATTGTATTGAAACTTTTGTTTTTTACCAAAAATGAAAACAACACAACATGATGTCTTTCACTTGGAGTTAATGTGCTTTGCAGAGTCATTGTTATGAATGTCTGGGTCGATGTTGTGCTCACAGCGACATGACCCTAAAAGGGAAGCCAAATCATCTCACCTGCCCCCTGGTGGCAGGATGTAAGTTCAGGAAGCATTTTACTTGATGCAGTTGAGTTTTTGTAAGGTGGAGCACTCCTTTTAAACAATGTTCATGTTTATTTAACTGCGGGAAGCCAAATTTTTGATTAGTATTTAATTATGGGCTTCACTAATCATTCATTCATCAGACATACTTACCAATGACAGCAGTGTGTGAAGGTTCAATAATAAATCCCCTGCTTTGGTTAACTTTGTGACAATTTTTGTACTTAATAATGTACTTCTTCCTTTTCTCTAGTCTTAATACTTTTAATAGCTGTGCTGCTGTTTAAAATGGACTCAGACTAAAAGAAACTACTCATTTATGTCTCCATGATTAGTGCAAAAAACCTTCAGACATCCAGTATTCTGCCTTTTCATATAAAGACAATGAACTACTGAGTTTTGTTTGCAACAACTTTATTATATTGCCAAAGCTGTACATATTCTATAAATATTTTTTCAAATACTTGAATACTTACACCTGGCATCTTTTTTCATTTATTCCCTCTCATTACAGCAGCTGGCTAATACAATGACACAGATGAGTTGTTGTAATCCAGTTTTCAAAAAAAAAAAAAAAAGTCATTTTAACTAAAGCAGAAAGAGCTGTGTCCCGTTCCCACCAACCGAAACATTAAAGGAGATGCCTCAGATCGAGTTCAGTCTTATTTACAGCAACTTGTTGTGTTTTTCATTAATGGAACAGCATCTTCTGAATATCCTACTGATATCCTTTGCACAGAAAAATCAATAAAACTACAAGCATGTCAGAATCCAAAAAAAAACATCCTGCAGTGATATAGCTGTACGCATATTGCTGATCTGGAGGAACTTTACACCACATAAATGTACTTACACACACAAACCCACACACACACATGCACACTGTGAGAGTTAATGGGCCAGCAAAAAGACCAGATTCAACCGTTCTTTACTATCACAGAACAGAAACAACATTAAGACTCGATGATCTCCTCGGGGAGCAGTGGATCACAGCTGAAGGCTTCAACACGTCTAAAAGATCGACAGAAGGATGCAAAACGGCTGCTGCGAGTTTCGAGGATTTTGTACTTTGGTCACAACGTAACCTGTGATGTAAAAGCTGGTGTTTTTCCTTGGCTGGTTCTGCGACCGAAAGCTTAATGTTTTTAATCCTTCAAAAATGCATGTTTCATTCCTTTAAATGTGAATTTTTACACTTTTCTTTATTTGCAATAACTGACGGAATAAGTCATTATTTACACACTTGGTTAGACAACACAAATAAAATTCATTTTGATTTTTGGAAATAGTGTATTTTTTTTTAAGCTTCTTAGGCATTGTTTGACTAATTGATTGATCAATGCCAAAACCACATGAGACCACAGAGGGCGTTGCTGTGTGGATGTCGGGGTCATACTTTCCAAGAGTGGTTTCTTTCAATATAGTTCAGAAATTCAAGTAATTTAGAGAAATGCCAGGTCACTAAAATATTTGAATGCGGCTTTTTTTCCCTTCACGCACAATAAAATGACAGTTTCTGTTGATTTTTTTATTTCTTCTACATTTTAACAGATTTTTGGGGGTTCATTTAGTCTTTAAAACTGGTCAGAGAGGTTGATGATAACAGGGTTAGCATCTAACGTTATGTAATAAACCTCTCTTCTTTTATGCTGAATATTTAAAGTAGTTCGTTCGTAAGTGACACCAGATGCAAAAACATGTAGAGTTACATTTAAACTTGCTTACTGACTTAGTGTTCATTTTTATTGTACTTTTTAGTAACTGTCTGCACTGGAGAAATTTACTAAAGTTTACCACTTGACACTTCTATAGTTCATTTTAAAGGTTTTTTTATATGATATTTTCTGCCACTAGATGTCACACTAGAGCACCAGCCTCTCAGCCCAAAACAGATGGCCCATAGCCAGAAAAACCTGGTATAGAACAAACGTTATCTTGATGACAGTTTAACTTTAATAATAGAAATTTAAAAAGCAGCTGATCTATTTTAAAGACCAAATTACAACCACACAGCAGCGCCCCCTACAGTCACATTTCCAATGATGTGTTTGGCATGATTTGTAGTGGCTAAATTCAAATGGAAAAGGTACTGCACCCTCTCTACAAACAATTGAGGTTTAGCACGGCATCTCCATCACTCAGTGCTTTTTACGTACACCTGCTGTGACATCACAGATTGGGGGTGTGGCCTGAGTGCAAAATGCTCCAAAAGTTGCACCTGTACAGCACAGCAGCTTTTTTTTTTTTCCTTATGTGATTCAGATTTCAAAAGACAAACTTTACACAGTCATGTCAAACTGAAGTCAATCATATTAACTTCAATCAATATTTACTATAGAAAAAGAAAGTTCTGTCTTACATTCTTCACCCTGTGAACGCCAGTGAACTTAAGAAAACCTGGCTCTGGCAATGGCTAACTACTTATTAAGTATTGCACATCTAGCAAATCAACAATTTGTAACATTATTTTTCCAGAGAAATGTACAGTCAATATATGTATATATTAAATAAATACTATATATAGAAATATATATATATATAATATTTATTTTTTTTATCCTCATAGTCACATGCAATTGATAACAGCAGACCACAGACGAGAAGTTTTTCAGTAGAACTAGAACAGTAATTCAGCCGACGGGCCGATTTAGGGCAAGGGGGACACATCTGAGAACACTCACATTATTTTAGGTTTCAAACACTTTTAAGAAGCGTTTACATGCGGTGCTCCGGTGCAGTTATACAGTAGCAATTTTCAGTATGGAACTTCCTGCTCTACAAGAGGATCTCTGGATTTTTCACCAGATTAAACTTGGACAGACTGGAACTTTACAGTAACCACATATCACAGAATAACTCACACAGTCATATGGAGACAGGAAGGAGGAGGGGAATCTACTCTGTAGTGAACTGTCAAGGCTGTGCACGGGACCTGCATGCACTCAGTGCCTCAGGGCTGCCCTTCACATCTCCTCCTATCGGTAAAAACAGTTGGGTCTTGGCAGCGGAACGATAGAAGACTTTAACACTAAGAAGAAGAGCTCGAGGGGAGTCACTCCTCCCGAGTAATAGAGCAGGCAAACATTTAGCTAGTTGGTATGATCATCAGGAGGACAGCAATGAGGGTTTGGAAGTATTTACACGACATCACAGAGCAAACACGTCTACACAATAGGGTCGAAAAAGGGTCTCGGGGTTTGTATATACAGGAGGAGGAGGGAGCTGGGGTTGTGTGCTTAGAGTTAAGTTAGGGATTGTCAGAAGTCTGTGGTTTGAGAGCTGAGATGCCATTTCAAGTAGAGAGGCACACCGAGGATGGGGATGGGGGAGGGGGAGGAGGAGGAGAGGGCGCGGGGTGTGGACTAGCTAGGAAGGGGTCTCGGTGACAGAATCTTGGGTTTTCCTTCCGCCTCCTTCCCCTTCACTGCCGCCACGTAGGAGAAAAGGCAGAGGACCGAGTAACAGATCTGATGTGCCTGCAGGGGGAGGAAACAACCGTGAGGAGGATAATGGTCCAGGTGTGAGGTGACATCTGTGTTCAGGTAAATGATGACACAAAGATTGAAACTAGAAAAAAAGCTCCCCTCAGTCTGGATATTGCAGAATGTTTTACACTGAAGTATTTAAAAGGAACTCTGTGTGACCCCTAATAACACTAAATACAAGGCTTGTGTTCTGTTTGTATTGTGCTGCGTCATGATGCACATTCCTGCTGCCAGTTGCTGTTGGTTAAAAGTTGCACTAAAGCCCTGAGATTTTTTTTCCCCAAACACTGCTATTAAACAAACATCATGTAAACGATACACAATTAAAATTCTTTGAGATTCAGTCCAGAAAATGTTTTAAGAGGACTGGAATGCATTTGACATGTTTGTTTGATCTTAAAGATACACACAGTGATGTTTAAGCGACTAAAACTCAATGTAAACAGAGCTTTTATTATCATGTGTGTGTGTGTGTGTGTGTGTGTGTGTGTGTGTGTGTGTGTGTGTGAGAGTGTGATCTTAACTCTGCCGTCTTACGTTCCACATTTGCCTGATTTCTTTTTAATGTAGCCCATTAGCTCCGGTTAGTGCTCAAAACGAATACTGCTGGTCATTAGATGTAACTATCCAATGCTGGAGCTTCTTAAACAACCTCATTTTCAAGTTAAAGGGGGGGGGGTGCAGTTTTAAGTGGAGCTCAAGCTCAGACTCCTGTGGATTCAGGAGAAAAAACCCACAACACTGCAGTTCTGCGGTGTACAACATGATCACTGAGATAGAGGATAAAATAACTGGTTTACAACACTGTGAGACATGATTTTACAACTCTGGAGGATTATCAAAATGACACTGCTTTTCTTGGTGTCTGACTAGACTTCAAACTCACGGATAAATTATTTAAATTGATTTTTTTTCAGAATTTCTCTTTAAAATAAACACCTATGTCACTGCAGGCTCTTGCATTTTTAACATAAGTGACTGAAAGGCCAAACTCTCAAAAGGTGCCGTGACTAGAGGGGGTCAAATTGCTTTATTCTAAATTAATAAAGTCACTTATTCTAGATTCATAGAGTATTGTGTGCTTTCATTGAGCTTATGTCCCCAGTTTAAAGACATAAGACATCAGACTTAATTAGCCGTTCTAGTGAAAATGCAAGTTCTCCCACTGATTTCAACATGGGTACAAATGTTCATTAATGCCAGGCACATTTCTGCTGCACATACACTGGTAAAGAGTTCTGACTGACAGAAGAAGCAAGGACTCACCATGGGGGTCTTGTACTTGTGGATCACCACTTCTTTAGTTTCAGGAACTATGCCGGTGCAAGAGACAAAACAAAGAATTTAAAGGCAGCAGGAACCTCAATCAGTCACTGTTTGAGAGCTTTGGGAGTTACAGGGGTGGATTTTCAACAAGGTGTGAAGTGGATTGTGGGCCAAGAAGAGTTCACCCCGTCAGTCAGGAGGACATTTATGTTTAGATGGAGAAGGTGTCAAGTACAAAAGTGGCTCCTCTACTTTTCTGTTGTTAAATCCAGATTATTATTTTAAACACAGTGAAAATCTGACTGTGTGAATGTCAAGTGGGAATTTTTAGAGGCTTAACATGAGGGGAATTATTAGATATGAATCTGGACTGCTGGTGAGACATTCATGGCCCACAAAATGGACAAATAAAAAGAAAAATGTCTTATAACAAGAAACAGCAAAGGTTGTAAACTTTCAAAAATGAAAAACAACAAAAAAAAAACACAAGAAAAAAAGGGACGACCTCCCTCCCCAGCCCCCCCACCTCACTGAACTGAAAGTTAAAGGACATCACAGAAAAGCAGCTACGAGAGGCCAAAAATCCTTTGACCCAGGACCACGTCACTGTCCACAGGGACAGATTGACTTTTCATTAGTAACTGTGAACCCAAAGCACAGATGAGAAGGCTGAGACTTGAACAGATGTGAAAAGTTAAAATCCCTCTGCTCAACACCCGCCCAAAAACAGCCCCACCAAAGATCTCCACTTGCTGAGAGACAGACTATAGAGTGATAGACCACATGAGAGATGGAGTCTGGGGTGATCTCCGAAATGAAAAGCCGGCGATGAAGGAAGCAGAGGAAAACTTGAGGTTCAAGAACAGAAAAAATGAATCGATGAAAAGGGTCAAGTGAGGAAATACTCTGCACTGAATTAGTTTGAATAAGAAAGGAGAAAGGTGACAACACTTTACCTGCTGGAGAATGAAGGTTTTCATAGTGGCAAAGATGAGGGCAACATTACAAAAGCAGCACAGAGACACGACAGTAACCCAGCCTGGCACTCAGCTTCCACCTCTGACCATCATTTACTGCTCCGTCACACCGACAGTCATCTGTTTTCACTTCTATCTTCAACTTTAACACTTCAAATTGCTGCTACAACAAAAGCAACCTGAGCTACATAACAAATCCTCTATGCTCTCCCTGTCAGGCTACTTGATATAATGGACTTTTACTTTGAATTAATCTATTTGATAAATGTCTTGGCAATTAAATCTTTTTCCCCAATTAAACAGACTGAAAGAACAGGCTGTAGACACTGTCAGCTTTAATTATTTTAATTATGGCTGGTACACTGCCTTTGTGACTGTGTATCTGACCTTTTGTCAATGTAGTTACATCTTTTAAATTTATATTGTATCTACAATTAATAACTATTTACTGATCATGCAAATCAGTGTATCTACACTATCCAAGCATGAGTAAATCTATACTGATAATGCAGTAAAACATAAAAACTGTTAAAAAAATACATTATCCACTGCTCTTTCAGCTTAAAAGTGGTTGTACGATGGAAATGTTAAAAGTTTTGTAAAACACAGAAGTATGTGAGAAAGAAAGCCAGACTTTCTGTCCTCACACTTCTGCTTTACACTTCTCTCACCGACTTTGTCCCTGTTTATCAGCTAAATGAAGTCACATTTTCTCTAAACTTCATCACGACCACCTCATTTAAAGAAAAACCTCATCCTTTACAGAATTCATCACTTAATTAGTCACCTACAGAGATCTAAGTGCTCCTCAAGGGGGGGCAAGTATCCGATTACGTGAACCCTCATTAGCTCTCAATACATTAGCCATGAAGCTGAGTTACTGTCGTGCCGAGTACAGGCCTAGAATCAATAGATGGTGTAATTACCAAATTCCTCCAGGACAAAGACTCCCTTCACTGTATTGCACTTTTTAATGTGACTCAGCTCTATGAAAACCTAAAAACAAACAAAAAACAAACAAAACAAGACAGAACATTATTAACTCAACAACACTGGATGAAAATTAAACACTTCATCTTTAAAAAAATTAACCATGTTTAACTTGTTTTATTCAGTATGACAGGTAAAACTAAAGCAACTACACATGGAATGCAAGCTTTTTAACAGCTAACGAAAGAAAAGAAAAGCACACTATGAGAAGTTTCCATGATCAAACGCATACATGGGCGACGGTTAAATGAGGAGAAAATGCTCAAAGGCTCAAAACTAATTCAACATGACTTGTTTCATCAATAAAGTGTATCAGAACTGGAATAATTTATAGTTATATTTGGATGTAAACAGCATGGGTAGTTCAAAAAAACACATTTCTTTTTATGCTCAGAGATGCAATATGGCCCATATGATGCATACATGGAAGTTCCATATAAAAATGTAGACAAGGACACAAAATTAGATTTGCCAAACAGCTACAACAGTTAAAAGAAAAGATAGAAAAAAAAATCAAACAAAAGGAACCCAATAAGATGTAACTGCTAATAAGCAAACACAGCAGAGGTTGTGTACCTTCCGCTCCTTGCAGGGGGAGAGAGCATGGGAGAGAAATGGTTTGGATTATTATCGGACAGAAGAGCACAAACACTCGACGACACTCCGAGAGGTTGCTATCCACAGGAGCCTCGTACGGATTCAAGAATTCAAGAATCTAGCTAAGAAGTTACCAGAGCCAATATATGTATGTATATATATATAAAAAAAACAAAAGTCACAAGAGGAATCAGCCCCAAAAACTAGAATATAGGAGAAAAAAAGAGGCCTAGAGGTTTGACCAGGGTATTGAGAGCTGGATTCACCTTTGTTTTCCTGGACTTTAAACATCTCAGTCCCCCAGAGCCCTCCATGCCTCCTCCTCCAGCAACAAGGGCTGGCACCAACACCACTTGCTCACACAGCAGAACAGATAAATGAGGGCAGTCACTGATGGACAGGAAATCCTGCTACGGTGCATAAAGTCACCTCCGACACCATCTCACCGCAGAGCTGCCCTGAACTGATCCAGTGAAATACGATCACTTAAAAGTGCTCCACTGCTGAATAAAGCTCCTGCTGAGGCTAATGCTAATTATTTGACAACTTTATTCTTGAGATGTGTTGCTTTTCATTGAGCATTTTTGAGAAATTTCTACCCTAGATTAATTGTGTTCCACTAGTATGCTCATAAAAAACACTTACAAGCATTACTTGCCAAGCATTAAAAAAAAAAAAAAAAACCTTAAGCTGAGAGAGCCTGAGGAAGAAAAAGGCAAGAAACAGAAGGCAGTAAAGTAACATTCAAGTCTTTAGATCGTTCCACCTGAAGTATAAAAATAAAAGCATCTGACCACACAGAAAGTTTTGGTTTAACAACAGAGAGTATTGGAATTTTATTTAAGATGCCCACAGTGATGAAAAACTTTATTTAAACCTGCACTGGCTGATCCTTTAGAAAAAAAAAATACCATCAACACAGCTGAAATCATAATCTCATTTAGCACAGCAGGCTTGTCACCATTAGTTGCTTATTAGCACATCCAGCATACACACACAGAGCTGAGAAACAATTATTACTCATCTGTTGTCGTGTGTTTGTAAAATGACTAATGCAAGTACAGAATTTACTCACAGCTCCTGAGGGAAATCTCTCTCTTTATTTACACACCACCCACTATGTTCAACAGCTAGATGTTAACTCTGTAGGCTCATGGGTATGAACAACTCTTTTCACATTACACGGTTATTTGATCCATTATAAACTTAAAAATATTAAGTACAGCAGCTTTAAAGTTCAATTAAAATCACAATTAGTCATCCCTTTATACAACCAAAAAATGCATCAAATGAGTTTTGGCTGTATAGTAAAGTTTTTGTTGGCTAAAAAGAAAGTGCAATGTTTGAGTGCAAGTTGATCCAAATGAGGCACAAAGAGACGACTGAGCGGGTAACTGTAGTTTACAAGCATCGACCTGAAGAATAAAAATTATTATTGACTTATATGAAATTTATTGTGCCGTGTTAACTGCTTGGCTGGTAGTTTTTCAGTTAATCATGTAATGAGGCCATGAGCGCTTAATGCAAATACTGTCTATTGTTACTTTAAAACGCTAATAAACAAGACTATTTGTTTAACCAAAAGAATTCAAGCACAAATACAAACAAATCCACTAGTTTCAGCCCCTAAAATGTAAATTATTTGCCGGTTTTCTTAATCTTACATGATATTAAGGAAGTCTTTTGACATTTTGGACTGTTATTCGCATAAAGACGGATGAAATATGACAAGCTGAAAAATCAATAGAGAAAAATCTGTTTAAGTTGGGATCATTTGTTTGCTATAAAGTTCCTATAAAAACTCTCCTTTTGTGAGATCTGCAGCTTATTGTTGCTGACAAATACTCAGATTTTGTGAGCATCTCAAATAAGATTCACTTTGCCACCACTGGAGGCAGGAAACACAGGAACAAATACCTCAAAACCTGAATAATTTCACCCAAAACTCTCTTCATGGCCAGACAACACTACTGTCGAAAATGTAGGATGTCTGGTGAGGAATTTTTTTTAGTTTAGTCTTGTTTATCTGTCTTTTGGTTTGATGTTCTTAAGATACTCAACATGTATGACGTATCTGCACTGGGTCTCTGATCTTTCAGCACGGTTACTTCTCAAACTATCAAACTACAGCAAATTGTTTAATCAGAGCTTCACAATTTAACACACCTGAAGAAAAACACAAACCCAGACTACAACTACCTGCGCAGGCATGAAGACAACACGTGACGATGTTGAAGGGTCCAAACTTAAATGTGAGAAGTTGCTATATAAATAGCCAATTATTAATGAAAAGTCTTTGCTCAAGGTCATCCGTCTTACCACTGATGCACAGCACACACACATTAACACTTCACCTCCTCCCACACAGTAAACGAACAATGAGGTTTGAGCACCACGGATGTCAAAAAGAAGCTTGTGTAGAAGGATGTGTTAACACTGTTTTAGCATGCATATAAACACACACACAGACACGCACAACCACGCAAACTGAAACAGAAAAAAGCAAATCCAAAAAAGCAAAAGCACAAACAGAAATTCTTCCTCTAAGGGACAAACATCTGATACGAGTAAACGCCAATCAAACATGGTGTCAGTCATTGCTAACAGTTTGAATACTCAGGTTTGTTTTTTTTTAATGACAATAGAGGAAGACGTGAGGAGATGAAAGGAAATGAGGCAGACAGGAGAGATGAGCAGAAAGGTGGACAGAAGGATGGGATAAACTCTGAACCATCATGAGTGATTTTTATCGTCATGCCCTTGTGTGAGATGAGGAGCAGTTTCTCTGCTCTTGTACTGGCCTCTTACCTGGCTGTGCATGAATTTAAGGTTGATTCCTTCCAGTGTGACCTGCAGAAGTCCACCTTCACCAGTTTTCATGTCCTGGACAGGGAACTCTCCGCCCAGCTCCGGACCTGAGGGAAACCACACTGAGCTTACAGCAAGTATGGATAATAAATTCCTCCAAAATGCACAAATCTCAACAGGCTATGTGGGAGGTAAAACATAACATATATATATATATATATGCTGGAAGCTGCTGGAATGTGCAGAAGAATCTTTAACTTGTCCCTGTTGTGTTTTTTTTTTTTAATGTCCTCAACAGACTCCAACATGATGAAGCACCGCATTTCCGAACATAAAAGCTTGGTCTCAAATAATGGCCTAAGGAACGCTCCACTGAAATTATATACTACAAAATGATGACACATATATACATTAAACAGAGAGAATATAGTACGGTAATCAAAAACTTTTCAAAGGCCACTAAACAACAGTTTATTCTTCCCAAAGTGTTTTTACAGTACAGAATTACAGTACTGACCACTTTATGACACCAGATGATTAAATAATGACAACTATTTTTTGACAATTTTTTCTGCTTCTTTCAACTGTGACCCCAAAACCAAAGTACATGGATGTTACATCCAAACTCATCCAGCAAAACTCTCATCCAAAGTAAACCAAGTCATCTCTGAAAACATAAAAATTGTTGAAAATGTTGAATGGGCAGGCTGAAAGGCCATAAAAAAGAAAAAGAATGACAGAAAGAAAGCAAAAAATTAGATAATAAAAGACAAAAAGAGCTGCTATAAAGGACAGCTTGGAGCACCTTATTCATTCACTCCATACCTGGTTTGATGCTTTGCTGTCTTGCTGCAGCTCTTTCCATGCTGTCTTTCACACAGTAGTAGAGTTCACGACACTGGAAATGCAAAGAGGACGGTTATTTCATTCTCATTCTCTCTTCGTTCTGCTCGACTAAATAAAATTAGAAACACAGAAAGATGCGGTTTCCCACCTTTTTGGTATAGAACTTGTTGAGTTGCGTCTCTTGGCCGTTGCGTCTCCAGAGACACAGCACCTTGGTCTTGGGACAGTAAGTCATGTTGATGAGCTTCTCGTACCACCAGCGCTCGTAAACTGTGCCGATGTTGCTGCGCAGGACTATGCAGTCATCACAAACCTGAAACAATTATGAACATGCAACATGATACCTTGAACATGCAGCAGTAAAGACTGTTACGGATGAAATCTCAGATGTACTTAGAGGAACTCGACTTCATTCAGATTTTGCGTACCTCCATGAAAAAGATGTCTCCTGTGGTGTCAGTGCCAGCGTGTACTACAAACGTTTGCTTCTTAATGTGACGGCTTCCACTGGGCCTGATGGGAAGCTCACGGCCGTTCTGAAAATACAGTTTAGTAGAAATAATTACAAAGGATGAACAGAAGTTAAACTTACTGAATTTTAAAAAAGGACAGATATTCACCATGTTGGCCAGTTTGTCCAGTATCTCATTGATCTCTTGGCTGTACGTGAGACCGATGTGGGACTTCCCCATCAAACGCCTCACCTTCTTCCTGATGTCATTTTTGTTCAACTAAACAAACAAAAACATCAGCAGAAAATCAACAGTTAGACATCTTGAGGTGTAAAAATGTCAGATTTTATACAGATCAACAAACTATTGCTATTTCCATACTTTCATCATTAGCATGTATGCTATCATGTTGTGCAGCAGGGTGGCCAAAAGTCGGTCTTCATCGTCCTCCAGACGCTTGCGGTCATGTTCACCCAGTGACAAATACCTGTGTAGATGGACAAAACGTAGAAGAAGAGATATTAATAGTTCAGGGCTAGAATCACTGAGTTATTGGTTGTTTATCATAACTTTAAAAGTGAGGCTACGTAGTTTAACAAACAAAAGAATGGGCGAACAATTCATTTAAAAGTCATGCTGGTATAAATGATGACAGATCAGATAAAAACATCAGTCATATTGAACCTTTCGATCATCTCCTGGGGTCCCTGGTCCATTCCCATCCCCTCACGCTCCAACATCACAGCATCCAAGAAGGCGTCCTCCCAGAACTGCAGCTGGTCCCACAGTGTTGAGCGCTCCTTACCTGAACACAAGGACAGCTCAGGTGAACCTCCTTGTGTGTGTAAAACTGGACAACTTCATCAACAACACAGCTGATTCACTCAAACACAAATGCTACCATATGCAGTCACAAACATACCTTCTCTATAATGGCCTAAGTGAAATATATTAATTTATAATTAAAAAAAACCCTTACACACTGTTTATGGTCAAAATTACTCCTGTCAGTCATTTAATGGACATGGTTGGCATTACAAATCGTATAACAGGCTATTATACTTCCACAATGCTTCCTACAGCTTGATTGTATGTTACAGGTTGTAAATGCTAATGACTGTAAATAAGATGGATAGCTTCACTTTCTCTCGCTGACAAAATAACCCTGATATGGGTGCCGCCATTTTGACCTGTTTACATTATTTGGAGCCAGAGTCTGCTGTTGTGATTGATGGATGGAGCTGTGATAGAAGACCCGCCCATAAAGCCGCCTGACTCAGTTGTGGGTTAGACTTAGCTGTCTTTGTGACCTTACAGCTCCATTTTTAGTATTAAATTAATAACCAATCAAAACCAAACTAATCAGACAATAAACACTTGAAACATACACCAACAGTATTATTTAAAATGACAAAAATCATCTTTGGGAAAAACTGATTCGACCTGTAATGTGATATTTTGTTTAGCCCATGATAAATTGCATTTGTAATATCAGTGGATGAGTCAGTTTAATTTTCCCCACCTTTATCACACTGCAGTAAGTGATTGGAAAGCCTGTCATTTCCTGGGATTATTTACCAGCTGGTGGCTTGCATGAGTGTGCTCAGCTCATAATTACATTTCTGGCAGCACTTGAAGGCGAAATACTCTCTCATTTGCAAACAGATGAAACCTTAAGCTTTCAGTTCAACCCAAAAATTTTCAGGAAACTGGTTGAAAATGAAAACGAGCACAAATTAAAATAAATGTTGAAAGTTAGAGAGGAGTAAACGGAGTTGACACTTGATCCCCCTCAGAGGGAAAACTGTCACCGAATTCTGCAGGCCTGCTTTTATTTTTCACCCCATCTCATGTTCAGAAACACACAGATGTGCAGCTCACCAACAGGCATTACCAACCCACGTCACATCAGAGGTTAAACACAGAGCCGTTCTGTGTGATCAATGGATACACCCCCAAGCGCATACATACAAAGGAAAAAGGGCAAAGGCAAGAGATTAACCCTACTTAGAGAAAAGGTTTCCATGGCAGCATCCTCTAGTTGATCCCAAACGGAGCTCTTATCGCGGCCTGGAAGAATTTCCCAGGAGGAGCAGCAGGAGGGACGAGAAGCAGCGAGAGCAGGAGGAGGTTAGGCGAAGAGGTGAGTAGGTTTAATTACAAAAACAAGAGCAGAGCCAGAAGAGAGCCACACCAGAGGAACAAAAACAAGGACAAACAAGA
Source organism: Acanthurus lineatus (assembly GCA_029814665.1). Lineage (NCBI taxonomy): Eukaryota > Metazoa > Chordata > Actinopteri > Acanthuriformes > Acanthuridae > Acanthurus > Acanthurus lineatus. Next base: position 25,231,050 of record JAPZDV010000001.1, read on the forward strand.
CATATCATGCTCATTTACTCACTAACTCATGACCTCGAGTTTGCACTAAATCAATGAAGGATGTGCAATAATCTTGTACCTGATTTGTGGTGATGAGACTTTATGCTTAAGATTTGTTTAAATACTGACTTTCTGTTCCTTTTATGTTTATTTTGCTTTCACACACATGCACCTAGATTACATTATTCTTAAAATTCATCTTTCCTACAAGTTATCTCAGACTAAAATGAATATAACCTTTATATATATAACCCTACTTTACTCACTGGAGTCAATTTATTACTGTGGAAAAAATTATCACATTATGTAAATCTACATCGGGAAGCAAATATCAGGTTATAACCTTTTACCTTTCAACAGACCAGCTCACTGTTAACACTAGAAAACTCCCAGGTCATCACAAGTTTGACTTCCGCTTTTTTTCTTTTAAAAATAATCTTTCCATTATTAGTGAAAGTTAAAGTTCACTGTGAGTATATTATTTTGCAGACTGAAGCAAGAGTTGCACAAATTGTAGTAAGTGAAAGGTCACAATATTTAGCAGAAGTTACATTAGTGCAAGAACCTTTAATATATAAGGTTATTGGGTTCAGAAGGTATTTCTCTGTTAATAAAGATAATGTTAGTAAAGAAATGCAGATAAATGACAGAATATGCTTGGAAATAAATTTAAAAAATCCTCAAATCACACCGCAAAGTGTTTTTAAGGACACAGAAAGGAAAACTTCTCTTGAAACTTCAGAACTAATGTCAGCTGTCTGACATTACACAAAGAGCAGAACATACCCAGCAGGCCCTCACAAAGGTAAATCCTTGTGCTGATGTCCTCCATGGGCTGCGCAGGTGGCCCTTTTGCCATAGCAAGGACATGATCTTTTGCGCCTGGCTTCAGAGTGTGGGTCTTTCCCTGTGGAGACAAAGGACAAGGTCGATGGAAGAAACCAGCAGCTGCAGTGGTACAGTAACTGCTTGGAATCTGGTTTCACTCAGTTTTTACACGATAATATGTGTGCAGTTGATTGTTTAACCCGAAAATTGTTATTCTAAGTACAAATCTGGTTCCAGGAATACCAGTAAACTCAATGACTTGTCTGACTATTTTACCATGATCAGACATGGACAGTTGAAAGCAAACAGGAAATGAGGGAGAGACAGAGAGGTTTAACACTCAGCAATATAGTTGCACTGCAGTTGGTTGCACTTTGAAGACACCAAAGCTAAAGAGGCAAATTTTTTTCTTGAATGCATGAGAACCCTAAAATTTTTAAAGTTGAAATATAAAAGGTTTGTCATTAAATTGTCTTGTTGTAAGTTGACTACTATCTAAAGCAAGAACTGTATGAGATCCACATATTGCATTTATCTTGAGTTTTCTACTTACAAACACTGTGCTGGTTGCTGGATTGGTTTCAATCTCACTGTCAGACAGAGTCCCCCTGGACTGATTTAAATGAGGGGCAACTCTCCCACCCGGTCCATCTCCTGCTGTGCTGCTCAGGTCACTATCAGCTCCAAGAGTCTCTCCAGAGCTGTTGCTTATCTAAAATATAAGAACCCAGGCATGAAAACAATACACATGTGGAAGTGTAACATGTGCAGTTGGATTAGTGGAAAAGTAGCTTTTGGGTAAAGATTTATATTTAATCATTTGAAGTAAAAAAAAGTGATGTAATCCTTTAAAGTCATCATTAATCATGTAACCTTACACCATCACAAGCACATATGAAGCCTATAAGTTTGTCCTTGAGTGTGCCATTATTTCTGTGAAGTACTGTGTAGACTGAAAAGGTGGAAACAAAGTGCATGTTGTCTGAGTTGGCTGTGCCCTACCACTGTGCTGGCCTCTGAGTCCTGGCTGGTGCTTCTCGTCAGGACCGGCGGCTCAGAGCTCGTTACAGACTCTGTGTCGCTCTTCTGTAAAACCAAAGGAAAGAAAGCGA
>JAPZDV010000001.1:25233998-25282345 GCA_029814665.1 Acanthurus lineatus
AGGAAAGAAAGCGAAGAGAAATCAGTAATCAGTGGTCAGACTGTAAAAATGAGTCACATACATGAGAAGTTTTTTTTTGTTTTTTTTTAAGACAAAAAGATTGATTAGACTGAAAGTTGCCAGCAAAAAAACCCAGCAAAAACCCAAAAAAGTGAATCTGTATAAACAACATCTCATGTCTGGCCTGTGTGTGTGTCTGTGTGTGCAGCCTGCAGCCTTTTAAGTGACTGATTTCAGTAGCTTATTTGTTTCGCACCACAAGACAAAATGGTGAATCATATTCAGCTGTTTTCAAAAGTTTGTGGATAATTTATTTTGCTTCTTGACTAGAGCAACAAGTTCTTGAACAACAACAACACTCCACAAACACACCTGTGATCCAGATGTTACACTGAGGCCACTATCAGCACTGATCTGCGATTTCTTCTCCTCTGCATCTGTCACCTGGGGGCGCTGCTGCTTTGCTCCTTCAGATCCTGAAGGACAGATATGATTATCAGCATGTTTTTATGATTATCTTCTAGCCTGAATCGCCTCAATCAAAGCCAACACAGCACAGCAACACTGAAGCTACGTCCATCTAAAGTGCCAAAGCCTCTATTTTAACACTGCATTACACTTGTGACACAGCAAAGCATACAGTTTTAATTACCTTATTCATGTTTGTGAAATGATCAGAGCCTTAAGCTGCCTTCAGCTAAAACTACAAGGTGACTATAATACATGTAATCTAATTTAAAAAGTCTGTTTTTTTCTTGCTGTACACTGATGCCTAGCTAAGTAGTAACAGATTTAATGTTTCAAGACCAGACAGAGAAGTTACACAGGGGCAAGCAGAGAGTGGCATAAAACTGGGGGGAAAGTTACAAATGAAAACAAAACTGCATGAGCGCAACAACACTTCTCAAGTCAATGCTGCAAATGTGGCCCAAGTTACACCAAAAACAAACAGACACAGGCAGTTAGGCATGCAGACAAACTGATGGACAGTAAAGGAGACATTTTCGGTTTCAAGTGTAATTTGTACTCAGTCATTTATCACCTGAGCAGGTGCAAACATGGTGACCAGCTGATCCCAACATTTGCTTGTTTATCTTTTTTTTTCAGTCATTCATTGTTTGCAAACTATTTTGTAAAGCATTTAAAATGTGCCAGTAACTGCAGAATGAATGGCTATTGATACACAATTAACAGCAAGCCACTTGAAACTGGAAAAGATACAGTTAAAAGAGCAGGACAGGGCAGCAGGTATTCATATCTGCTCATCTTGATGCATGGTGTCAAGAAAAAAAACAAAACATACTAGAAAACAAAATGACATATTGCTTGAGCTAAAGCCAGTGAAAATAACATAAAATTCGTCTATTTTTCTAAATAAAGGGCCCTATTAAAGTCAGTTGAAATTAGTGCCTGAATTCCACATCAGTAAACATTTTTATATTTTAAATGCACAGAATTGAATAATAAACCTGCCTAAACTGAAGGCAGTGAGAAAACAATGTAAAAAGAAAAAAAACAGTTAAACCATACTATATTCCAACATGTTTGCTTCTACTTATTTTTCTCCAACCTTTTAAGCCTTAGCTAATTAGCTATAAGAGCAGGGTAAAAAAGCAGAGTCAATAAATACTGTGACATGGTAAAATTAGCACATACTGTCTTGAAGTCTGCTTGAAGAACTTACCACAACACACCGAGACTGGTTGCCTTCTTAAGTCTTGAGTAAATACAGTATGAAATATTTTTGAAACTAAAACAAGGGTGCAATTTCTCGCAGTGCTTCATCTGTGAGAAACTCTGTCACCCTGCTTGTCATTTGGCAAATGCAGCAAAGTTAATACCACTAGTGGATACCAACAGTACTGCAACTAAAAAATCGAGTGTAATATGCAGTAGGTGCCAAAGTCTCTCAACTTTAAAAATATTACTCAGCTGAAATCAAACTGATCCACATCTTATTTTTAGTACACAATGAATTATAGTTTTTGGATTATTCCTCCCGATATTTGTATTAGGAGCACCTTTATATTTATTCATGTGTGACGACACCATTGAGCTTGGAAGGGTAGAGAAAAGGGGGTGGAAAGAGGTCAACAGCTGAACACCCCAATTCTTTTTCTTTTTTTTCTTTTTGGTGTGTGAAAAGTCTCTTACTCTGTGGTTTTTCCATAGCTTTTTGCTTATCCTGGTGCTTGCTCCACAATTCTACCCAAGATGCATTGCAAGCAAGGAGAGAAAGACAGAGAGAGAGTCAGAGAGCTGGTTGAAAAGGCATGTATGGTGGATGAGCATTAAAATCAAATCAAAACAAAATAAGCATTGAGAATCTCTTATTATTCAATCCAGGTGTTTTGTAATGTTTGCATGTAGCTGTTTTTAAATCTGGACAAAATGAAAAAGAAGTTATTTTCTTGTCAAGTTGGATCCATTGAGCGTAACAGCTACTAAGGTAACATTACAACACACCCAGCAGTCCTGGCCTATAGTCCTGGAGAGCCACACAGTGACGTCAGAGGGAGCTTCAGCTCTGAGCTTTAGACTGCATTTGTCTGGCTCTCCAGAGCAAAGGTAAGAGAGAGAGAGAGAGAGTGATGATTCGGAAAAAAGAGCATGGGATGGGGTTGAGAGGCCGACCAGCCAGCAGGTGAAATGGAGCAGTTGCAGAAGCCGGGATGCAAGTCTCAAAGCATTCTGTAGAATTGAAGGTGCAAATTCGAACAGGAAAAGAAGGGGTGCGGGTAGGAGAGGTGTCAGGGTGGTTGACTGAAAGTGTCCCCTGTATACAGACCCAGAATTATTCTCAGAATATAAAGTGGAAAATTACGAATTTTTTAACTCTGTTGGTTCTTTGGCAACCAACACAAAAATCTTTTTCAGTGAAATTTGTCTCTTCACTGGGACTGTTTACTGGGGAGTGATGCTTCCACCCTCCATGCTGAGAGCAAAGGGAGCTGCCATTTTCTACAGCAGCCTTGCAGAAACCTGCAGTAAAGGCAAAGACGAGCACTGATTTTGACCATCGGTGCGCATACCTCTGGTTTCCCTCGCCCACTACTGCAGATTTAGGTACTGAGAGACTAAAAGAAAGACATGCATTCAAGGTGCTAAGAGGCTGACAACAGATCTCCAGAAAGGAGGCAAACAGGGGCACAGATGTTTCAGGGAGGGGAGACAAACACACGCAGTCCAGCCTGGAAAACAGGGAAATATTCCAGACACTTTTCAAGGCTAAATTATATCTGCAATGAGACTGTTTTAACCAGGGCCAAACTCTGAAGTCAGATTTGATTTTTTTTATTTTATTTTGAAAATCATTACCAGACCATAGTTACCAACAAAAGAATTTGGTATAAAGGAGTACATTTTCGTAACATTATGATGTTTACTTCACCAGTATCTCAGGTAAAAATGTATGGAATATTGTCACACCTGTAGGAACCTGTCTGGGACAAGTGAGGGGATCTTTCTTTGAGACGGTTAGGGGGGGTGGGGTGGGTTGGCTGGTATTTAAGGTTGATGAGCTTGTAGGGGACGAGGTAGGGGATCTCACAGTGCACATGCAACCGGGGCTGGAGTGGTGTACACACCAATCGAGGCAATAAAGTTCTCCTCGTTCAGACTCCGGGTATCAAAATGGCGGGCTCCTTTGCCCGTTGTGTGGTGCGGCAGCTGCAGGTGGGGAACATTCAGAAGGCCCTGAGGTCTGGCAGTCTCCATACGACCAGAAGGACTCTCTTTACTCCCCGGGCTGCCAGCACTGTCTGTTGGGCTTCGCTTGCGTTTTTCTGGGTCTACCAAGTTACCAACATTACGGGGCCAAAGACAGAGTTCATCAAAACGACAGAAAAAAGAAAATATGTGAAGGTTTGAACTGGAAGAAGATTAGTGATGATAAAGAAAGAAGGAAGAACACTGATGAGCTCAAAACTCTTACAATTACAGCTGTAGTTACTAAGTAAATGTCATGCAAGAAGCTTAAAGCTTAATCTAAACATAATGCAAAGACAGAAACAAGCATAAGTAGCAAAGACCAATTGCTTTTATGCTTCTTAGAGTAAATGTTTTGAGAAAACTGAGAAAAATTAATGATTAAAAATCTACTTTCACAGATCACATAATTCAGCCTTAAATGTATGCATTCCTGCGCTTCACATACGGGAAATACCTTTGGTTTGATAATGTGTGCGGGCTATTTCCAATAAGCTGAAGACACTGGCCATTCCTCCGAGTCCTGCGTTAGTGTAAGAGTGCTCCAGACTTGACACGGTGCACTTCAAGATGTCCAGCATGCCTTTGTACACCTTCCTGCTCACCTCCTGTATGCAAAACACATTCACAAAGTTCAGGTATAAGGACAAAGAGTGTTATATGCTGCACAGATGGTAACCCAAGAAAAATTTATGATGTCAAGATCCATAAATACACATATATAGAATTCTCATGTGTTGTTGTTAACATATGATATTTCTAGGCACATCACTTCAAACAACTCACCACGTCACGTATGATCTCCTGTCTGGCATCTTCCTCTGATTGGATGGCTCTGTTTAGCTTACTCAGCACAAAGACGCGAAGCTGCTCATTCTCCAAAAGGCGCCGCACTTTCTTCATGTTGAGCCAGCCAACTCCCTGACCGTCCAGAACACTTTGCACCACTTCCTTCAAGAACTGCTGGTTCTCACTGAATCAACAGTTTGAGTCAAATTCAAAAAGTGCAAGCAATGAAACAACACTTGAAACCATATTTGAAACCTTCAAACCCAACAAGTACAACATAATGAAACGTACAACTTTTTAATGTTTAAGGACGGGAGTTGAGTATTTGAAAGGATTCATTACCTTGTGTTGTTGACTCGGCCCTGAGGAGAGGGTGATTCTCTCTTTACTGTTGGACTGTGCTTGATTACTGAAGACTTCTGGTCCACGAGTGCTCGAGGTGCTCGTGCTCCTGGTAGAAGAACCGAAACAGTGAGGTTTTCTGAACGCCACAGAGCAAAATGACCAAAATCACAAAAATATAAACAAAACCAAACTGCAAACTAAGACGTCACTAGACAGAAGAGCACTCAATAGAAGTGGACTGGACACACACAAAGGCACTTTCTTATCAGGGGCTGTAAACCAGGACAGGAAACAAATTTCAAACTGGGCTTCTATGAAAAAGAACAGAAAGCAGCTTAGATCTTGGTGAAAAGGAAAGGCACACCTGGAATCTATTGTTGCACTGCTGAACAAGACAAACTACTAGAGCTACTAGAGTCTATTATTACAACAAGAGAGGTGAAGGACAAGTCAAACAGGAACATGGCAAACACACACACGCACACACACACACACACACACAGGAGTCCAAATGGTGCTCTTGGTGGTGGCATCACACATTAGCAGCATAGACATGTGAGGTCAGATGGTTGACATTGTACAGCAACTTTGTTAGTGATGTCATGCATGAAAGAAAACAAAAGGATGTGTGGATGGCAAGAAAAATGAGCTACACTCCTTTTAACGCATTTGCTGCAATGCTGTGGGACGCTCAGCATCTTTGAGTCGGGCTGGATCAATCATTTTATCATTACATATGATAAAATCATTTTAGACTCTAAAAATATAAAGGCAAGTTTTGTTAAAATTCACACTACATATTTTAATCAGTCTTTCTGCAGCATGCAAGCTCTGTGACTGACACTGTTTGGCTCAACCGAGCAGCCAAAACATGTTTGCACTAAATATAAACACTAAACCTTTGCTATGTTTAGTCCATTACAATTACTAAAAAGTTAATTTTAATGAAAGGCAATTTTGTCAAAAAGAGAGAAAGACGTACTAAAAACATATGGAGATAGATAGCGAGATGTTGCATACATGGTTTTTATTTCACAGTGGAGCTTAGTCTTTTATACCATGCATCATGTAAAATACTACTCCTGCTAAATTGTTGTTCTGGCAACCAAAGATCTTCTGCAAATGTAGCTGATAAAGAACATCAAGCTTCAGCAATACTCTGATGAAAATGTCATTTTTGGTGCAAAAATAAATCCTAACACTTCAAATGAAAGTGAAGAGATAAACTATTTAGTGCCTAAAGCCTTTGGAGAAAGCTAAAAAAAAATCCATGTTATGAATGTACATTAATCCACAACTCTGCTGATCTACAATATAATGATGAGTTCATTCAGTCAATATATTCTTAGTGCGAAAAAGGCCGCAAATATGAAGACAAATCTTGGTGAAGCTCAATTTGTGTTGCTCACAATTTCTCCATTTTGCTGCTTGCTGACAGTGTTTCTAAAGGCATGAAAGGACGGGGGAGGAGCACCCTCCTACAAGACGAGCACAGAAAGCTTATCTGATCTGACATCTGTCATTACAGGCTGCTTTATTGTCAGTTTTATGAGTCAGCGGGGATCTATTGTTTATTATCCTTGCTAGAGTGTCTTGGGGACAAGAAATTGGGTTTTTATTCGCACTACCAAGAGTTTGATTGCACAAGCAGAATCTTTGAGAACCAACAATGCGTAGCTGTTTTACTCTGTTATGTGATTTATTTCAAAAGTGATTGGAATAATAGCAGCATTCAAAAACTTAAAGCTCTTCATAAACAACATAAACGTTATTGCAAGGAAATTAACTTCTCCTGCATCTTATCCATCATGAATATGGTCAGATGTATCACAGGTTAAATAAAACTGTTTGTTGATTAAAAAAACAGCAGTTACACTGGATTCTCTGGCTGGAGGCTTTAATCAATAGTATTTGCTGGGATGCCTGCAGGTCTTGGCCAGTCTTTAGCTTTTAACTTTTAACAGCAGAAAAAGGAGCCCAGTAGTATATAAATGAAGAACACTTTGAGGCTGCAGCTTTTTAAAAGGTCCTTGACATGTAAGGTTAAATGATTTTTCGACCTGAGTAACAAGGGAGAGATAATAGTGACAGCGATCCGAAGTCTGAGCCGACAAAGCTTAAATGCAACTGCACAAGCAAGCTTGCATACAAAGTAACAAGACGCTGTGAACTTATCCAACCTGCATCAGATCACCAGCATATAAGAGTCACCTCAGTGTCAGCATCAGTCTGATGTCATGCTCAAACTGATGTTAAAAATGGTTAAAAATGATAATCATTAGTCCAGTCCACAGACTTCAAAATTTCTCACACAAACTAACCAGTTAGTCACAGTCAGAACGATAAAGATAGCATATCTAAGAAATATCACACATAACATTTTTCGAGTAAATCAAATGTTATAATCACTAAAAGTGGACGTTTTATTGTTTACAACATTACCAACTGTATTAAACTCCTGTTTTTAAACTTGGAGGCTGAGTTGCCTCCTGAGCTCCACTAATGTCCTATTAGAATAAGTGTTAGTTTGTGGGTTAGTGTTACTGTTTTGGCATTAAGTCTACATATTATTATTTTCTGTGAGCTGTCTGACTCATCTTCTGTTATTGTACACAGGGAACTCAAGCTACTTTCCAAACTAGTAAATTAAGTTTTCTGCTTAACAGTAGAATGTAAAACTTAATAAACTAACTCAAAGATATGACACATACAGACAAACCCCACACTGTAAGTTAAGGAGCATTCCTTCTAACTTCATAAGTTAAGTTTACACCTAATATCAGTTTAAAAAAGAAAAAAAAAAACTTTTTACTTTAATTAAGAAGGTTGTGAAATCTGTTTTTTTATACTGTCCAATGCTTTTGACAAAGTAATTATGCAAGTTTCAGATCAACACTAGAAGTTATTTTAAGACAGTTTTCATACAGAGCAGGCTCACACTGTTTTCTTTATGTTATTATTATTAACAGTGACCCAACAAATCCCACATTTAATTAGAGCTTGGATAACGAAAAGTGCCAAAAGCCTGTGGAGAAAGCTTTGACAACCTGATGATTTCGGTTACCCCCAATGCAGATAAAAGATCAGTTTTTTTAAATTTTGTGTCACTTCACTTTAGTTGTCACCGAGTGCAGCACAATTAAAAGCATGGTTTGGCCCAACCCCGTATGTACTCTGTTGGAGCATAAAGGACAAGAACACAATGACAAACAATGTTCGCTGACAGATTAGCTTTGTCTCTTCTCTTCTGACTCTGTGCCTCCGACTTTCTTCTCTGTTTCTTGTGCCTAATTTATTTTTCTGTGGTTATTTGTTATATTTTGTGGTGTTTCCTTTTTTTTCCTGTGATAATTTAGTGCCTAGGCACACTTCTTTTCATAGGCCCTTTGACACTTGCTTGTGATAAGGCTAGTGCAATAAATAAAAATAATCATACTGTGAAGTGAGATAACAGTTAGTCTGAAAAAGGAGAACAGTCACTATGAATGGCAGCGTGGTGAGACAACAGACTCGATGCTTTACTGGATCTCTGATGACACACACGGTGACTGAAATGAGGAAAGACAGAAGGGGGATGCTGGGAGATGTAGTTGACTGGCTTGGAGAAGCATGCAGCTCACTCGATAAAAAGGGCAGAACCCACCTTCTCCGCTCCCCGGGCCGGCCTCTGTAATTATCTCCATTAGAGAATTTAGCCCAAATACTGCACACAAAACCCAGAATTAGTGCCGCGAAAAAGGTGGACAGAGAGAGGGACACCGGCCCAGACACAACCAGTCTGAACATCAACCCATAACACAACAGACATGCACACTCAACATGGCGCCAAAACAAAAAATAAAAATAAAAATAAAAGTAAAAGAGAAAAGGGTAGACAGGAGAGAGAAAGACAAAATATGTACTGATGATGGTATCAACCCTGAAAGTGTTTGATAAGATGACTATGGCCATGTGTTTGGTAACACATTTAATATTTACGGCAACAAGTAGAAGCTGTAAAGCTAATACTTTGTTGTATTTGCCTGAACAATGGACATAATGTTGAACAGTCCCGTTCAACAAAGGGTTAATCCAGAGCACTGGATGGAGTACTTTCTCTACAATTTGTGCATAATGTGAAACGGAAATCCTGTTTTTTGCACAAAAAACACAAAAGATAATCATGATGGACAGTAAAGTTCCTCATTAAATAACCTGTGATCTAAAAAGTTTCATACTGTTTCTGTTAAAATAGTAACTGACCTTTAAAAAAAATTAGGAAACACTCAACAATGAGAGCCACAAAACAAGCAAGCAAAGCAAAACACACATGAGAGTCAGGAGGCTGGAAATTAATTCCATTCACTGAGGACAGTTTTTTCTGTAAACGGCATTTATAGATACACAGTGTATTGACATTTAAACATGAAAAATAGGTAAATGCAGTTCAAAAGGACAGAACATCCTTCCTGTAGAGGTAAGGATGTACAGATGCCACACCAATAACAGGTTGTAGTCACAAAGGAGCATCATAATGCATCAAAAAGACTCCCACCAGTCACATGGGGCGTAATGTCAAGGGAACAGAGGGGAGGTCACGTATATTCACAAATGACACTAAAGGTGTGTCTTCTATCTTAGTCCTATGCTGAGAAACAGGGTGTAAGATAGGCATAGGTCACTGGAAGGATAAAGAAAAGCCTAGTCAGGGGGCTAAAGCAAACTACCACACCAGACATAACATACCCGGGCTGTCAGGGTCATCTGATCAACAAAGACAAAACACATCATAATCAAAGGAACAGAACATTTTCTATGGCAGCTATTCCACATGGAGTGGAGCTATTGAGTTAGATTACCATGCTGCACCTGTTTTTTCTCTAAGTTTAAGTGAAAATCCAGCCTCAACAGAATTCATATTAACCTCACCAACTAAAATATTAAGAAATACTAACTTTAAGCTTAATAACTCTATCCCCAGGTTCAATTTAAGCATAACATTTACAAAGTATTACAGACTTTTCTATGATCTGCCTCTCTCAGTCTCATAGCAGCTAAGACTGTAATAGCAGGACATAAGCATGAATAGCAATTGTGGTTGGATTTATTCTGTTATGTTATGTTTAGGTTTCCATTTAAGCAACTGCAGTTCTTATAACCATAAAACCAGACATTCAGCAGTTGATTTGGATTATCTTTTCCATCTCTGTTTGTTTGAAAAAAGACCTGCTGTCTCACATAATGTGCTTCAAAACGATACCCAAGTGCAAGTGCACATTTGTGCCAATGTATCACATGAACTAGTTCAAACATGGGTAACATTAACGCATTGTGCAGAAAAGCAAATTAATCAATAGCCTGAGGGAAAAAAAGCACATGAGAGAGTTGCTCATCTCTGAAAAAGTGAAGTCTGTTTTTGAATGGATTTTCCTGTTATTCTTGAGAGAAAAACATTTTTTAATACATCCTCAATATTCTCCTTTAAAAAATAGTGCCATATCAGTTTGGCAATCCAGAGGAAAGAAAGTCGGGCTATTTAAAAAAAAGCACAACTTCACAAACCTGCTTGCTCCATTTCCTCCTCAATATCAAAATTGAAATATTCTTTTAACCAGGAAAGTAATTTAAAAAAAGAAATAACAACAAAAAGGCAGAGAGGGACAGACAGTGAGTAAACTGAACAAAAATACTGAGGTTCCAAAAATACTGAATAAAAAAATAAACTTTTAAGTTTAGACAACTGATAACTGTTATTTCGGTGAACTATGAATGCTGATCATTTATGACGAGTCAGGGCTTCTTAATTATTAGAAGTCTAAGGTATAATAACTGAGAGAATTTAAATCGGAGTATTTAAGTGTAATTTAAAATATGACAGATTAAAAAAAAAACACTCAGTAAAACAGCTAAAAATGGGCAAACGAATGGAAACACAAAGCCAATGACTGAAAAAACATAACATATAATGAGTGGATTAGAAAACCAAAAATGTTGAAAAATTTTTTATTGCTTGAAATCCTTTAACTTTCTTAACTCTCCTTACTGTACCTGAAAGTCCTTAATATAACATTTCCTGCTTATGTTTTTTATTACCCACATAACCACACTGAACAACCCGGACAGACAAAAAACAGAAACAAATTTTAGGATAAAGTGTGACAGACTGTTTCTTCCTACCTTTTAGACTGTGGAAAGGTGTTGCTTTGTCCCTCGCTGCCTTGTTGGGAAGGGCAAGGTTTGACAGACTGAAACTGGTGCCGTGGTTTTTGTAAAGATTGCCTTAAGGGGGAGTGAAAATCATATAATTAGGGGATAAAATAAAATTGACACAATCTAGCAAAATCTAAGGCATCCCTCTGTATGTAACAATATACACCGTTAAGTATGTTTACTCAAATCACAACAGTGATTCATCAGCCTCTGGATCTGAACGAATGAGTGGGCATGTTCAAGGTTAAACTGGGCATTAGGTCTTTATAAATGGCCGAATCCGGTCTGACATGTGCTTTTGGTTTAAGTGCTCAAACTCATTATCCACGTGACTCACTTTCCATAATTTGAAACCTGAACTTATTTGAAAAGAAACCAATATGAAATTCAAATATTCTTACTGGCGAAGGACATGAGTCCTCCAAATCCATCATTGCTGCTGTTGGAAATGGTAGAGTTTGGCGAGCTATTGCGTGAGTCCCCCTCCCCATCAGACTCGCCTGGGAGTCTCAGGCTACTGGGACGTAAAGGACGCTGTACCCTTAAAAAAAAGATCAAAAGACATTAACAGTGCTTCACAGATCCAGCCACATATACATGCTATGTATGGGAAACTCTCAAGCATTCAAACCACATTAAACATCAAACACCATCAACACCACCGAAGATTCAAGATCACCATGAATGGAGAAATTAATCTGACATGCTGGGTTTTGATCGAGAACATTGCATGGTTTGATCATAGAGCCCATTTGAATGAAGCATTCATTCAAGTGATGAACAAGTTTAACACACTTGTTGCCATTGAGGTTCTGGTTGAATCGAGGGGTGTATGACTCCACTTGCTCTTCTGCATCAGGGTCATCCTCTGAGGGGAATCCATACTGAGGCTCAAAGTATGGGTTATCATACTCTTGCTTTTTGGCAGCCGGGTCCACCAGGCCAGCATCTGCTGTAGGTCTGAGGAACGGCTGACTGCCCAAATTGGGGACAGGGTTCTGCAAAGCGGCACTTGCTGATGCTTCAATTTCAGGTGCTTCCCCCTGCTCCTGGAAAAATAAGCACACAGGTTAACTGAATTTAGGAAAAAAAAAAACTTCTTTCCTTCATTTCAAAACAGATTAAATCAATTCATTAAGTCATTACTTTAGTTTGTTTTTTTATATTCTTCTGATGAATGACAGTAAAAATGTTAAGCTCATGTTTAAAGCTGCATCTAAAAAAGCATAAAAAACAAACAAAAATAAAGCCATATATATAGCCTATAAAAGCAAAGAACATGTGGAAAAAAACATGAATTTTTTCTACACACTTGGTTGGAATAATTACTCACATGGTTGACTCCCTGGATGATTGTGCTGGGACTGGAGCTTGCAGTTGTGCTGGAGCTTGAGCGAAGAGGTTGACCATCAGAGGGTTCGGCAGGTCCCTCCCCACTGGGTCCATCCGAGCCTCGACCTTCCCTGAAGTCCTCGAAATCTTGAAACTCAACCTCACTAGCGTCTCCCAGTGCAGCATGGGTAGGTGGGTACACGCCTGAGACATTAACATGGAATATAAGTCAGAAGGAAACAGTATGGCCGATGCACATTTTCTACTGAACAATCAACTTACTTTGTGTGTCTCCCTGGATGTCACCTTGGATCATTTCACTAACAAGATCTCCAAGTGAGGAGTAGGACGAGCTTGAGTCATCGTATGCCTCACTGTCACTACCACTGTGACCAAAAACAATTTATTACCAAAACTTGCATATAACTGAAAATGCCTGCAGCAAATACCAAATAACCAGTAACTCAATCATTATTAAAATGGACTTTTATTGTGAAACAGATCTTGTTCTTTCTTACCTGTCTGTGGGGTCGGACTCGTTGCCTTCATCCTCCAAAGGACCAGCCATAGCTTCAACCAGCTGGGAGCTGCCATCATACACTCTGTAGACCACTGGCTGTAGCTGGTGAGCATACCACTTGGGCTTGTCTCCGATTAGGGAAGGGTCAAACACATCTACAACACAAATGTGAGGAAAAAAACACCTAATTTTCCACATCCTTTGTAAGCCATATTGGTCAAGAAACAGACAACTATCATCTTTAACAGGTCTTACTGTTATGTATCCTCTGGAAGGCGAGGTTGGTGGGGTTGAGAGCCCATTCTCCATAGAACTCTACCGCCTGTGTGTGTGAAAGTTTATCTGCAAAGCTAGAGCGTCTTGGCCGAGATGCAAGAAAAGAAGACGACTGAAAAGCCACCACAGGCCGGGGGAAGAGGCGCAAAGTGCGTGTGTGCATCTGAAACCCCTGGAGAACATTTGGGGAGTTGAAAAACCGTACCATGGCGACCCTGTGAGAGAAAAAATTGTTAGGTTAGTTTAGTATTTATTTTGGTTTGTCAAATTTATAATACATGCTTACATCCCGGTTATTATAGAGGCATCAGCTTTAACATACATAATTATTGAACATTATTAAAATTCTATAACAGTGCATCGCTACATGTAACTCTTGAGTCATTATTTCTTCTTTGAGAGTTTCTCTCAAACAAAATAATGGCAAACAGATGACAAAAAGAGACATTTGCAGCTTACCTGGTGGCTACATCCACAGAATCAACATCATTGCCATAAATTAGAGGGTTGAACTCTGTGGAGGATGGTGAAGCTTTATCTCGTCCAGGTGGTAGCAGAGGCATCTCCTGACCTTCCTGAAACTTCTCCAGGTTCAAAATTGGTTGGGTGTTTAAACTCATACTGGCCAAATCCTAGAAAAGGTGACAAAAATACAAATTATACACATAAAAGTGGATTCAAACAGAAAAATCACAGCGCTTTGATGGACCACTCCCACAGTTGGCATCAACATTTTGTTTATTAGTATTAATTTTTACACTTAATGGGACATATAAAAATGTTTTCCCACTCTGTTGAGGGAACAATTAGGGCAAAAGTAACTGACTGCTTGGAAAAGGACTTAGAGATCTGCTTTAAAGGATTAAACAGGAGGATCCAAATTGCTAAAATGGATCTAAATAGTAATCTCTTTTACTGCCAAGCATCTCTGCTGCTCAGTAGTGAGCTCAAGTAAGGTAAAAGATGTAAACATAAGTATACAGCAGCTGAAGGATCAGTTTAATATATGTTGATGCCTGTGGTGGGGGTGTCATTTTGGAGAGAAGGGGCACAAGGGAAGTAAGTCACTATGCATGGTTTTGCTTTGAGGGAACTGCTGCAGACTCAAGAGTCAATGTTTAGCTTAGCATAATGGAACATTTAGTTGCTGGGTCTGGATGAATGTTAAGTTTGTAAAAAAAGTGATTAGCTTCATCATATCTTGTTTAAGTTACAAGAACACTCACTGATGCCAAGATAGATGCACGCACATTCAGTCATGCTCAAGCCAGAGCTAAGCAGTTTGTCAAAAACTGGTCCGCAACATTCTGTGACACTGTTATGCATTTTATTTATTCTAGTCTTGAAAAGTAGGAGATTAATAGTAGTGACAAGCAAAATAATGTGAGAGAGAAGAAATCCGTGCAGGGGCATTACACATTCCACAGGAGGAGAAATGAGTAACCTTATTTTCAGAGGAGAAGATCTGCTTTTGGGTGATCACGGTCAACCTAACCAGACACTAGGGAGGGAATAAGAGAGGTGCGAGGAGAATCACATGAAGGCCTGGGATGAAAACTTCGTGACTGACACTGGAACAACACATGACGGGAGGGTCACCCTTTCTTCCCTTTCTTTTCTTTGTCTCCTTTCAACAGTACTTCCCTGTCCATCTGTTTCTGCTGACTGTGATGTAAAGTATATTTTGGTACCACCCAAAATGTGACTCAAATAGATCTAAAGTCATGAAATTATGCTGATGTTTTCTAATTTGTTTATGCAATAAAAGAGGTTCCTCCCAATTTCATGAGTACCACTTCTGCAAATTCTTAATCCTGCCAATTACTGAAGAGAGGAGATAAGAAAAGATAAACTGGCATTTGTTTAGACAAGTAGATGGATGGACAGTAATGTAAGAGAATTGGCAAAACTGAGAGTGATGAGACAGAAATTTTGAGAAGGTAAGACCAAAAGATTAACAGGATTATGAAGAAAAAGAGTTTTTTATGGTTAACATGAAACACAGTGAGAAACACACACAAAGCAATAAAATGACCAAAAACTGGAATTCACCTACAGAATCCAGCCAGTAAAGGACACATGAAGGCACATCCATGTTGACCAACTGGGAAACACCAGTGGTTACAGTGGTGTGTTGATGACAGATACAAAACAGCAGATCTTTTCAAAAACACAGATAAAATACTTGCACAATAAAGCACCTGTAGCCAAATAAAAGCCCTACTTAGAACTTATTATTTTTCAAAGAGAGAAATACAACCTCAATATTTGTATAAATAAATAAATCAGTGGCTTGTTAAGACCAATTCATTTTAGTTGTCTTGTGTTTACTGCAAGTATTTTCAATGACTCTCACATCAGCAGCATTCTGCTTTGGCATCACAGTCTTCTGATAATTGGTTAAACCATCTTCAGTGACATTTTCATCATTCAGAGATATCAATATTGTATCCTTGTTTCCAAATATACAACTGCTAATCTGAGGCTTTTCACACTCCTACACACCAGCCTCTCAGTCACACATCCGCACACAGGGGAGAGCAGCTAATCACACATGGCTAACGAACCGGCTCTGATTCAAGGTGAATAAAATAAATGAAGTGTATGTAGGGATTTTAACCTAATGTCTGTTTTGTCAATCAGTTTTAAAAACATGAAGCAAAGTTTAAATGGAGTATGTGAGGGATGCTTTTTGTTGACTGTATTTAGAGAGACAGTGAAATGAAAAGTTACACTTATTCAGTGCTCAGCTTCTTTAGTGACCTCATAGGTTGCAAGGCTTTGAGGTTATTTTTGAGATTATCTGCTTGCTTGCTGGTGGAAAAACTATATTATTTTTTTAAAAGTGGTGTTTGACTTTAGTGATGTCCCTGTATCATTTGAATGAGTAATTAAAAAGTGAAAATTAGGCAAATTTCCTGTAGCATGCAGGCCTCATTTTAATAGAGAAAAAAATGGGAATTTATTTCAAGGATTTCAAGGATTGTTACTATTAGTGAACCTACCATGGTTAAGAAAACATGTCTTCATTTAGTCATGCTAAAACCGTCCATGATTCATTTATTATTCTGCAAAGAATTAGAATTACTGTGAAAATACAAGGATGCATGGAAATCTGACAGACTATCAGCTCATGAGGGCTAAAAGTTTGGCCATGGCTAACTTTAATAGTCAATAAGCACACACAGTGATCATAACAGTAATTAAAATTTTTGCTCAGAATGGGCTTAGTGTAATATGTGACTGGTGTTGCTCACACTGTGGAAGATCAGAAAGGAAAAGTTTGTCCATGAATCAGAACCAGATTCTGATGTACTGTTAGATAACCAGGTTAGGGGGGCACGTTAGTTACTACCAGTATCACTATAGGTTTCGTTTGGGGAGGAGGGTCCTAATGTCTGATTTTACCTCCATGAGCTAGTGCATGCAAAGAAAACAGGGAGGAAAACAGGAAAGAAAAAAGGGAAAAGAAAAACATTTGTTTGTGTTAGTGCACTCTACAAAACCTGTTTCAAATGCTCTCACACCCGTCGACATACAATGCAATACATACAACTCTGTTGAGGAAGGGAGCCCTTACTCTTCACACTGCTGAAAGAGAAGTTTTACATTCATATAAGACTGCATTTAACTAAAAGACATGGGAATGAACATCTGCAGCCGGCTCCACAGCAATACCTGGCTTCCAGAGACTTCTTTGAAAAATGCTCATGAGAGCCAGTCTCCCACTGATGTTAGGCTGAGCTCAGGCTGACACAGTGCAGCAGAATCAGATACCATTACACTGAGAAAAAGATTTAAGAGGAAATAGACAAATCACATGCAGTACCTGTTTCAGATGCTTCTTAAGCTCTCCTGCTTCAGGCTCTGGGAGAGGTGGTAGAATCTCTGCATTGGTGGGTGCTATAACCTGCAGACAATAAAACAATAATTCAATTGAGACAGAAAAGGCTGTTAAACTGTATTTTATCTATTAGTTAATGTATCACCAAAATCTGGACATCATAAAAACAGACAAAACAAGATCAGAGGGAGCAGAGCTATGTCGGTGTACTGACCTTGCTGCTGTCAAGGTCCACAAGCCACACGTCGTCTGGCATTTTGAAATCAGATTTATAGAGGAAGAAGCTGGCTGGTACACCAATAATGTAGGGAGTGGGAGCAAGGAGGAGCTGTGGGGAGGAGAATACATACAAATTAGTCTGAATATGATGTTACCGAACAAACGTTACCATAATAGACAGTATTTTTAATTAAAAGTTGCACTGGTTGGTAAAATTCATCAACTTTTTAACTAAACAAATTAAAAACAAAGGACAAGTTTTACCTGTTCAGCAGAGGCCATGCATGTTGGCAGCAAAGGAATGACTGGGAACATGTACTCCAGAGGGTAGATCATGGCCACAAAGGCCATGACGCTCATAGACAAAGCATTGTAATCTCTGGACTGAAGAATGACCTGAGAAAAACATTGAACACAGAAAAACACAATATTCAGGTTTTATACGGTAAACTCGGAACTTTTTCCCTGTGTAGTTTAAGATCAAGTGTGTCACATCTAGGAGGTTCTCTTACAAAATATGGCATTAATCAAATATAATATTTATAGATAATTTTTCATTAGGGTTTAATCACCTTAATTAAAAAAGGTTGTTATTAAAAACTAGGAGCAGCCTTTTATATCTACAAAGCGAGCAGGTGGTTTATATGGAGTCTGCAATGTGGCACCTCCATGCTCCATACAGCAGCCAGCAACAGACCAACAAAACACTGACTTGAAACTAAGTCTTTATCATTTTTCAACCAAGTTGCTGCAGGCAGGCTCTTCTACGTGCGGATGAGGATGAGCTAAGGGTTATTTAGTTAATTGCAATACACAATCTCACTGCTAGATGCCCCTAAATACAACAAAATATTGAACTTTTAACACAGATTTAGTGAGTGTTCACTTCCTTGTTACGCTCATGCTGTCAAATCAAAATATACAGCACAAAACCACTTAGTTGACTTATTGCTCTGGTGCTCCATCACAGTTATTTATCCAGTCTCTCCATATTTCCACTTTTTGTCAGTAATGGACATAAGTACAAAACCAAATTTTGCCTTGGATTCATAATCA
Organism: Acanthurus lineatus; assembly: GCA_029814665.1. Classification (NCBI taxonomy): domain Eukaryota; kingdom Metazoa; phylum Chordata; class Actinopteri; order Acanthuriformes; family Acanthuridae; genus Acanthurus; species Acanthurus lineatus. The sequence goes on from JAPZDV010000001.1 coordinate 25,252,277, forward strand.
CAACATTAAAAACTGCACTATTATGAGAAATTCATTTGGCAGCACAAAGTCCTTGAAAGGAAGTCGCTCTGAAAGCTTTCAGGCAGCACTTAGTTCTGCCTGACTGAATTTAATGATGCACTGAATTCATCTTTAAAAAACCAAAAAGAATAAAAATGAGATGGCAGCGTTTCATACAGGTAAGGACAGTATTTGTGGTTTTTCAACCCACAGGAGGAGAAAGTTAAAGAGGTCAACATTTGTACTAACAAATGACTGCAAATGGATGCATCATTCAGAGAGACTTTTAATCAATCTGCATTTTAAGAATCTTTGAATCTTTGGGAAGGAGAACATCTGATCAGATAGGTTTTCCTAGATAATTTTTGCTCTTACGCAAACAGCAAGTGACAGAAACACAGACAAACTGTCCTGCATAAATCAAGCAGTATAGTCTTTCAGCAGCGTGACTGAAGCTGTGAAGCTTAGGTTGGATTCAGGATGACAGTAAATGAGGCTGTGTATCGATGTCGCTGTAAACCAAGAACAACAACAGAAAACTACACCATCAGCAGCCAAACAAGGATTTCTATTACATCCCTGCTAATGCTTCTAGTGTTAATAATATGGGAGACAGAGATGAAGAGTCATTGCTCTTAGTCACACGGTGTACACAGTCTTCTTTGTAATCATTACGCTTTGTCTACATTGCAGCAAAATGGCTTCTGTGGGCCTACATATAGCAGAAAATGTCTGATGAAGGTCACTCAGGGCATTTCTCAGAAGGTCCTTGAAAAGTTCTTTTTCCAGGCAAGGACACACAGTTGTACTCCAGAGAAAACCACTTACCAATCACAAAATACCAAATATAGCTTTGCTTTATTTTCTTCTTGAAACAGTTAGTTAAGTATTTATTAAAATGCAGCTGAAAACAACCACAAATCTCTTCCTGGGCTTCAGAAATAAAAAACAAAGACACTGCAATGACTGATAGAAGACTGTTTGCATCCTGAACTCACTGCTGTGCTGCTGTCTTTACCTTGTGCTCCAGCAGGACACAGCTGAGGACCTGAAGACAGGCGTCCACACCCAGAAGCTCTAAGGGCAGGTGCAGGGGGAAGTCGACCATGGAGAAGCGAGAGTTGTCAGGCAGGGCAAAGGTCAGTGCCCGTTTGAGTTCATGGGGCAGGACTTCCACATCCACACGCCTCTGGCCTGCCACTGGTACTGGTGAACGCAGCAACCTGTACACCCAGGACTCAATCTCCCGCAAGTCAGCCAGCAGCTGGCTGCCCTTCTCTTCCACCGCCAGCGCCCCGGTGAACACCCGCCACATGGTGTCCCTATGAAGGATCATAACACAAAGAGTATATTTAGAACCTACAATACACAACTGTTTCCTCTATTCTTTTTTATTAATTTTTGTTTGACATTAAAAATTGTTAGGATATACAACAAGAGAGAACAAACAGAAGCTCAAATCTGAGAAGCTGAAGTCAGTGAATATTTATGATTGAAAAAGTAGGATTTGTTGGTTGCTTTTGTAAACACAACATTCAGTGGTGGCCCCTCTTTCCCAGGGCCTCTTGTGAATGCAAGCAAATGATCTTAAGCCTGTTGCTATGTTTTTAACAGAGCTGAGCCCTCATATCCTGCACAGGGTTATTAGCAGGGCAGATAAGTCCTGAATATAGCAAAACAAGAAAATACAGGCAGAGTGCAGGGTCTCTGCAGATACTGACACCCCCGCACAGTCCTGGCTTACTGTAAGTGATGATTGAGGGGGATTATTTTTGTTTGAGTCTATACTTACTTCTTTACTTACTTACTTACTTATTTATGTATTTATTTATTGAAAAATCCTTTTTTTATTTTGCCTTTAATACTTGAAAGAACTAGTACAAATACTACTACATACGACAGATACAAGTGCAGTGGACTTGACTGTGTCTCAAGTGTCAAGCTGAAAATCATTCAACAGTTATGAGAAACTGCAGGAACAAATAAAAAAAAAACTCTTAGTGCATAATTACACACTGACATCCAATAAAGTGACTCTTACTAGCATTTGTATTATCAAAAGTGTTTCGCCACCATTTTAAATTTGTTCAACTTCATAAATGACTTCTGTGAAGGTGATTAAAGTGTTAAACACAAATCAAATGATTAACTCATTTTATTGCTACAGCTACAATGATGCCTCAGCAAACATCCACTAAAATCATTAATGTGATGAGAAAATGAGATGGAAAAACTGAAAAAAAACAGGAGAGGCTCTTAGGCATTCTTGTTGAAATATTGATGTGAAAACCCTTCACTATACACACACACGGTGCCATTAAACCCTTTCGAGAGTGTATACTCAGTTTGTGTGTGGCAAGCAGGGAGATAAATCATTAGTCCTTTGGAGCCCTCCCACCAACGGCAGCTGCTACCCAAAGGCAGCCAGAGACCTCAATCTGTCAGAGCCGCCATAGCACAAAGCGCTCGCAGCCATTATGCAATGGCTCTCCTCCTTCTCTGTCATTGCCACATAACATTTTAACCATCCATGTTCTCAGGTCCATTGGCTTTAGCTTGAATGGCCTTTTTCAATGTTGTCAAAGACACCACAGCTCTATAGTGATGATATGGGTATCTGCTGCAGCATTTTACCAAAGAGAAAATGTAAGGGTATGGAATTAACTGTGCATTCCCTTGTTGTGATGAGGGGGAAAGTGCCACTGGTTCTTCAGCTATAAATAGAAGACTGTGGAGAAAACATGTGCACCTTGGGTGACCAACAATCATGCTGGGCCTAAGCCCATTTAAAGTGACAGCCTAATTAACACTTTGTCACTCCAAAATTGCAATCTACTGTGTAACCCATGGCAACAGAATAACTAAAAGTGCTTTGCAAATACTAATGCGTCACAACACAAAGTTGCAAAATAATACAGAGTTCAGCTCTGTGTATTTTCTGAAGGTTATATAAAATATGAATCAAACAGACCTCGCAGTTGATTAAAAAAACAATATGTTTAACTATTTGTTTCAAGTATAATATTCAATATAATTTGCTAAATGCCATTTCTTTATAATGCTGTATGTAAAATAAATTGGTTTATTGTGCAGCTCCTCTTACAATCCTCCTGCTTTTATTTTGTGAATTTTTAAATGCAAAAATGCACTGCCGATATTTTGGTTGCCATTATTTGTCATTAAGGTGGAGTGTGATAGCATAAAGCGAGCTGTGAAAACATGACACAAGCTGCAGATGGCCTGCAAAACTGCTTGGAGCCACAGACAAAGGCTCTCGTGTAAATTCTGTAACACAAACATACACAGAACAGGTGGACAATGAAAGAAGCAGATGGGGCAGAAAGAAAGCAGTAGGTATTGCAGAAAACATCAGCAGGAACACTGTAAAGCAACAAATTTAAGCTATTTACTGTTAACATTTTTAGCCTTGAAAATGTCAAACAAGTAAACAAGGTTTTTAAGCAACTGTATGAATTCTGTGTTTGTGTGTTCAATAACACCCATGTAATCCTGTGTTGTTAATGCTTTTTAACAGCTCATTAATGATTAAGACAAGTAGAAGCACATGAGCTGTATTTACCTAATTGTCTGGCATTTAAAGGCTGTGTTTTCTATTCTGTTTACTGAATTTATAGGTGTGCATGTACAGATTTACTATGGGGAAGTTGTGTTTAAAACATCTATCAACTTGAGAATGTGAAGTTAATTACATTCAACACTACACACATTGAGCAAGTGATGTTGTGACCAGGTTAAAGACAAAAAATTGATTCTGTTAAAGTAAATGTCATGGGATCATTAAAAGCAAAGATTATATCAATTGGATTAACTGAATGTACTCAGAAAATTTCATAGCAATATACCTCTTATATACACCAAGATCTTGTTTTCAAAGTTGACATTTAGCCTTAGTGTGGCTTAACAAAAAAGGTCGGGGGAGTCAAAAGCAATAACTGTATATATCTGACAAGCAATTTCACAGCAATCAATCAGACTCTGATATTTCTAGTGTACAAAGTTAATTTGATTGAGCCATGTGCTTGGGCCCCTTAAACTGCACATGCATGTGCAATATGTGCTGGGATGGAACTAGGATGACCAGACATCTCAAAGCATCCATCCTGAATCCCAAATTCTTCCATGATAAACACTACTGCGAGGGTGATGCAATGATGCTGTTTAATTTTAAAAAATTATAGAGGGAAATACACCATCTGTTGCTGACACGAAGCCCGGTGTCCTGGGACCTGATGATCGTCCAGCCATAAAAACATAAACAATACTGCAGGTACCAGGTGGAGTCGGGGGGAAATTATGAATAAAAATAATTACAGTATTAGAGTATTGACTGTCATGTGTTGTACTGTTCATGTAACCAACATGTGACCACGCCCAACCCCAACGCCCTGTCCCATATTCCACCCATTCTCATCTGGTCACACTAGATGAAATAGTAGTAGGACAGGTAGGCAACAAAGACAAGCTGCATGTACACTCTAGGATTAGTTCTAGTCCTCACCTCTGGGTGGCGCGAGGGAGCCCAGCACGTTGAGTTAGCCTTTGACTGCAGCAGTCCACCAGCCTCTTGAGAATATATAAGCATTCCCTAAAGGTGGAGAAGAAGGGGTAGTGGCTGAGTATGCACAGTGAGGTCAGTGTGCTGTTGCGGTTCCTGGCTGCCATCTTAGCAGCGCTCCGTCTGTGCTGTGGGGACTTGCCGGCATTTAGCTCGGCACCTGGCTGTCCGCTCTCTTCTCCGGAGGCAGGCGGAGGTGCTGACTCAGCATTGTTAGGAGGGGGTAATGTAGAGGGTGGGCCTCCGCCGCTGCCTTCAGACCCGTCACTTGCGGTCTCGGTCGCCTGTGCTGCCGTCTCCGTGTGGCCGCTCTTGTCCCCACGAGTACGATGATGCCCTCTCTGAAAGGAACGGTAGAAGTTGACACAGATTCCATAGCGGGTGATTCCTGAGTCCTTGTCGGTCAGCGTGAAAACGAATGAGGAGTCGTCACGGAGGCTAACTCTACGCTGGCGTATGCTTAGGCAGCCCTCTGGTTGGCAGAAAAACACCACATCTGGTGGGAGCGGGAAGTCGTGGTGGTCCTCCAGCGGGTAGCGGCGGAGGAGCTGAGGCGTCTGGGCCACACTGTCACTACTTGGTTGCCTGGTTGGAGAGATAGACAAACATTTGCTTTTCTCTTGTAAAGAAGCAGCTACGCTTGTAATGCTGCACCCATCATTAGTTCTATGAGGGTTTTTTTATGTTAATTTATGTGCATTTTACAACTCATATTTGATTTATCTGCAAATCTATTTCCCCTCATTTTTGAACACAGTTTCAAATTTAATTTGAAAGGTTCATTTAATGAGAAGCATTTTATTAGGGAGGAAGTAAAGCATTAGTGTACTTTCAGAACAACACTATGACTATGAAAGCCCTGATAGAAGCCTAAAGGCTACTGGAGCAAATTTGTCACTTTCTGGCAAGGAATCCAAGAACCTTTTAACAAAATCAGGTCAAGAGGAGTAAATAAATAACACTCATCCAATCTCACTGTTCTTAAACTGCCTTTAAGAGCAACACTTCAATCCTTAAACATTCCAGAGGAGATATATCAGTGGCTAATCTAAAAACAGAGTAGATAGTTCTCTAATTTCATTGTGTTCATTCGAATAGCCTTTTTCCCTTGTAGCTACTGTGCTTGAAACAATGTCCTACTATTCTTCTTTATGCATGCGACATCATGAGAGAGTTTGCCATGTGAGCCATTACATATTTGCGTTTGATGCTGTGACTGAAAGTGATGACATTGCATTGTGCTGTGGCAAAAGTAGACCTGGTACTTTTTTTTTGCCAGGACTGCTCTGCCTTTTTCTGCAGGAGCTTCTGCAACAACACGCCCATAGCAGCTTTCCACGGTGGTGTTAAATTTAATGAGGTTTTTGCATTTTTGGCACAGTAAATTTGTTGGTTTGATGAGGCTTAAATTGGGACTAAAATTAATAATTTTTTTATGTCAAGTTCATCATATGGCATCACTAAACTTTGGTTTTAGAAGCAAAAATTTTAACCTCCTTTGTGAATGGCTTGATTCAAGATATTCCTTTCAACCACAGCATCTTCTTAAAGTCAGATTAAGTTTTTACCTTGACCCAACCACCACTAGGTAGTCAAGAAGGCGAGGGCACATTTTCTTTTTCTCCATCTTGGATTGACCACGTCCTGTATGTCACGGCATCCAGGATTTATGTTCCCTCTTGAGTCAGTGGTGCTTTTCCATCACAACTAGGAAAGTTCTGGTGTAAAATTCAAACACAGCTTCTTGACTATCATTCTGATGGTCCAGAAAATGAGTTGAACCTGTAGCACAAAAAGGAAGATGTAGAAGAAGTATTTATTATTATTGGTCAAGTGGGTATCCATGGGTACAGTGAAAATTACAGTGTAATCTTATAAGTGACAACATGGCTGCATTATTATAAAAATAAACAATTGTTAAGATGTTTCATCTTGTGTTAATCGTTGACATCTCTTTCAAACCATGACCATCTATGTCAAAGTGGAGTTGCCTTCGCTACACTAAGGAGGAGGGAATGAGACACCACCTATCCCCAGCATACAATGCTGTTAAAAAATAAATAAACTCAGTGCAGATGAGCCAGTTTTCTCCACCTCATTAGGGGGAGGAGGGGTATTACCATGCATTGCCGGGAACACCATCCCCTCTGGCAAGCACACTTCAGTGACCTCTCAACAGTCTGGAGACTTTTGCACTTCAGGTTATGAGCTGATCATCTTTATGCGTAAAATTCCTATCACAAAATAAAACTGATGATACTGTTTGGTTGAACACCAAAATATTTTTGTTACTTTTGTTGTCTTTTTAGTAGTCAGTCGATTTTAATAATCTTTTTTTTCCAGCCTAGATGACTTTGAAAGAGACTCAAATGTGGATCATTACAAAGAAATTCACTCACATTACATAATGCAGACGAGCCACATGATTTTCAAAGTGTCAAAATTGGGCTGAATATAGTATCTTGTTATCATGATTTTTAGCCTGTGACTTTTTTTTAAATAGTTAAGGACAATAAAGGAATTGTTCAGACTACTCATGTTTGCATTAGTCATGTATTTCTCTGTGTCTGTCTCAACTACTATTTTAGACAACTACTTTTAAATGGAAACTTTCAACCTCACATAACAGATGGTCTTTCATACATATAAGTTAGAGGAGATATGAAATATTCTGTGCTTTTTCAGATGTGTGAGACAGAAGATTTTTCCGATGAGAAATCATGAGCGTGTGGAAACAGAATGATGTGTTGTATTGACCCCCGTGTTCAAAAAACCAACTGTCAACCATCAAGGTAACAGTTTTAGATCAGTACTAATGATTACATTCTGGTTTGCTGAGGCTACTGCCAGTAAAGAAACTGCAAATGTTTTGCACTTCTAAAACTCATTTCCTTTTTGTTTGACAGTTCATCATGGGTGAAAAGTTTAAATCTAGGGGAAGTCCTCTGAACATGACAAGGACAGTGAATTTGCAAGATGTTTTCTTGCTATCAAACAGCATTGCCTCTCTGCTGGGAACACTTCAAGATCACATTTTACTATCCAGGAAATGAAGACGGCAATTATGTCATGTTGACGTTGCAAAGTCCCATTTTACAGCGTGATCATCTCCACCAGACAAGGTACAATAAGACAAAGCTTGTGGAGCACTAAAGACGTCAGTTATGACAATCCTACATCAGCATCTCTAGTGAAATGCTGCCTAGATTGTACTCCAAATAATAAAAGGTAGTAAAACAACAACAAGTGTTTAAGCAAAGATTTTTCTACCATACTGTTTATGTCAGCTTTTTGTATCTGTGATGGATAAAGACCTTTAAGAAGGGGGTTTGCTGATGAAGTAAGCAGCTTAGGGACCTTGGTGGAGTAAGCACCCTTCAAAGCTTGTACTTTGGTCCTAACAGCACTGTGACTGACGGATGCCTGCAACAAACTCAACCAGACCTCAGCCCTCTATAGATTGTTGTTACCCACCAGGGAGCTGTAAGTTGACCTGTATCTTATCAGTCGATTCATCGCACTTTTAGCTGCATCACTGACTGTCTTGTGCTGTCAAAGATGGTAAACAAGCTGAGTCTCAAAAAAAAGACCACAAACTGTGCTGTGGTCTATCTGTTATATCTTTTCTCAATGTGCATCAGAGTTTAATGGTCAGGGGCACAAGAGCTTAAAATACCCTTACCTACTGCTATATGCAGTTAAATAATCGAGTCATAAAACATGCTGACAGAGATCATCAGTGTTATTGAAAAAAAAAACCAACAGGACACAAACCAAAAAATTACGAGCGATGGAAGCAGCAAAGCATGACAGAAACGAAGGGCACTGAGATCACAGTCTGCTGGCTGCTCAAACACTCTCTGCTCAGGTGATGAACATCTCCTAAACTACTTTTGACCCAGTGGTGGTACAATTTTCTCAACTGTCATCTACTGCGATTGACTTTTTGGTTCACAGTGCTGTTAGCAGCCTGGCAGAAGAACTTAACCATGAGCAAGATTCACAGTTTCACTTTGTTAGACTGAGTAAATCTGATTTTTTTTATAAATCACAGATGGCAAAGAAAGGCAAAGTCCAACTCAGCCCTATCAAGTACATGTGTACAGCTGAGCAGCTGTTCCCTGACAACATAACAACATTAAAAGCAATACTTCCATTGCTCCGCTGAAAGGATATTACAAGTGACCAGGCTGTGGTTAAGTCAAACAAAAGTACACAAACAGTACTGGCGGTTAATCATCTCAAAGGAACAGTGGTCAGAATGTGCTCTTGTAAAAACGTAAAATGAGAATACATAAACCACTCCATTTAAAAAACAGACTCAGAGAGGACAGGGATTATGCTCAGCTCAACTCTTGAGACTCTTGCTTAAATTTATTCTGTAGAAACACTGTTTGTTTTCAGATTCTCCAAAGCATAATAGCCATTTTCATTACAAAGAAAAGCTTTGCTGCAAGGAAGACTACAGTCAGAGGGAAACTTGGTTTTTCTGTCTCTTCCACAGCAGATTTATCCCAGCATGATTGTTAAAAGCTGTTACAAGATGGCCACTCTATAATGAAGCACTGGCTATTTCATTCTGAGGGACAAGCACCAAAACCTGACTGCTAATCCCTGATGCTTTAGATTGCTGAAAACCTAACATATACTGTACATTGTGACATTATCCTATGCTTCATATAGTGTATATATACCCATTATATGTACATAATACTATCAATTAATGACAAAAGCTCCAAGATGGTTAAACCTATCTGATTTGAAAAGCCCACATTGGCAACTGTGATACAGTTGTGGTGAAAAAAAATCTACGATGACAGGATAAACTTTAAACAAGGTCATGTAGTTGTGAAAAGCGTTTTCTCTACACCAACAGATAGCACATGCAGAAACTCCACCCTGAAACACAAACACTATGCCCTGAGACATTTTTCAGTGTCTCTTAAAGGGTTGTTTTCTCACACTGATAAGCTAATGGGTCCATAATCTAGCCACTGCCCAATATATGCTACATACCATTTCTGCATTCCAAATGTAAAAGTTAAGAGTAACCTGAGGGGAAAATGGCAACCAAATAAGTCAAAGGGTAAAGAATGACTAGTCCTCCAATTCCTGCAAGCAAGGTCTGTGCTAGGAAAAACAATATTGACTCTTTTTGTTAATTTATTTAATATAAATTATGTTAAAAAAACCCAAACAAATCAAAATTAAATTCTTTCCTCTACTGCCAGACCTCATGATGATTTAGTACATCTCACAAACTCTGAAAACTACATCTAAATTGCCACAAAGACTGTTTTTACAGGAGAGTTTCTATTTTTTTCCTCGCAAAATTGGTACTATAACTGAAATATCCCTGCCAAAAATATCTGCTCAAAACACCCACTGGTTTGTTTATATGTTAAAACTGATGGCATCAAATTTCTCATTTTAAATGCATGATCAAATTTAAATGCATACAATCATAAATAAATGATGACATTTTACAAGCTTTATCAATGTGAGCTTGTTTGGCAAAAACAGCCCAGGCACATAAACATAACAGTGCAGACAAAAAGACTACATATAAGTTAATAAGTAGGACACTACAGTCACAAGTCCTGACCGACACAGACAGACATAAACCCAAGCAGCCTTAGCAAAATCATTGTGTGACACAGCTGTATGGACATTAGAGGTGACTTTATTACAGAATGCCTCAGATGCATTATGGGTCTCATTATGTCTAATAGCTCCAATTGTGAGTATAGAAGCCATTCAGAGAGGGGCATCTTGATGGAGCATGATGATAAAATGGTCCAAATTCTACTTAATTACTAGATAGACCTGAAACAGAGAATACCCACACCATTGTCACTGACACATTAGTGTCAAAGCATAGTCACTGTAGTTCCAGAATACTGTCCTATCATGTTTTTCATAGAACGAATTAAGCTGCTCCATACTTCACAAGATTAACACAAGGAATGAGTACACTGGCTTTGCAGTGTCCAATGTAAAAGTCTTTGATGTGTGCAGTGCCCTAAGAAGACATGGCTCAAACAGCACTGTGGCTGAAACATGTCTTGCTGAGTCAATTTAATGTCAGGATTTATCACGTAGGGTAAATTTATTCAAATACGCTGCATGTCTGACAGTCTACTGCTTGCTTTGCATGTAGCTGAACAAGTGGACCAAATTTAACTGTCACTTAACATTAATAAGTAAATCTTTACTGAGAGACTGGTAGGAATACACACCCTTGTGTTGAAACACTCCATTTTTACACTTTACACAATTCTAGCTATTTCTACATATATGGCACAACTCTGGGCATGCTGGTGAGAAGTAACAACTTGAACCTTCCTCTTACCAATGGCTAGTCACACAGAAGAAACAATTCGAACAATAAATTGTATCTACAACCTAGGACTAGTCCTACGCAGAATAAAGACCTAACCCAATTTATCTCGAAAAACCATCAGGACAATGAATCAGCGTGCAGGTCTGGCAAAATGAATGCTTCCTGGTGCAAAGCCAAAATGGCTATTTTATGAAGCAGCAGAGCTGAAAGCAGAGCTGGAGGCAGACTCAACCAGCACAAAGAAACAGGACCACAGCATTATTTTTAGATAACGATGGAGGGACGATACCACTTCACTGACTGTGTTTAATGAGTTAGCTTAGTACTGAATATTGTTTTCCTTGTCTATGAGATGAAAGATTTACCACAACGTTGGGTAATCTTCAAAGGCTAGATAATGATATAGGTTAGCACAACAGATGAATCTGGTTAGAGTGGTCTGGAGGCAGCACTCACTGGTTATATAAGCATAGAGAGGAGATGGATATGATTCACAGACCTCCAATATGGACAGTATTTACTGCCAGTCACAACGAACAGCAGTAACTAGCAATGAACACACATGAGAGAGGAATGAAATGTAGATTAAAAAAAGATCAATCAGTATCAACTGCAGTTTCACTTTTAGATTACTATGTTTTGGTCAATAAATCTATTCTAAAACATTGCAGTTATATATACCACAGTGTAAATAAATAAATGTGTTACTCACATACCTATCAACGAGTTCACTGTTTATTTGTGTGGTAACAGTGGTAGTTAGGCACAATGATTGATTGTACTGACAGGTTGCATTTCAGTAGTACGCCATCACACAAGCTGTCACATCAAACTGAGTATGGATAGCTTTTACTTTTTCTTGAGCTCATGTGTAAAACATAACTGTGCATGCTAAAATTATTTCAATTTAATTAAAAATGAAATACCAATAACTCTGTGTTTAAGTCCTCAAGTCCATCTGTATTAACAACCACACAGACACTCTGCTAGGAAAATGGCAGTGTATTTTAAATGATGTATTTGCCTTATGAAGCCTTTTGTCATTGAATCATTGGGCTGTTTTTACCCAGGCTTTGACATCATCATTAAATATTACTTCAAGATAAGGAAGTTTATATTATCTTAATTCATAAACATAAAGCTGGTCCATAAGATCTATAATTACAACTCAGTTTATTCTGAGTATCTGGTCCAGATAAAGTGCTTTGTCATATTTTTGACGTAATTTTTGTCTGATGATATTACATTAAAATAAACACCGCAATGTATACAAATACTCTGCACCAATATTATGTAGGTTCATTCATTCTATATTGCTCTGTTCTCCATCTTACTGACGTCTTACTCATCACTCTATTTATCCCAATGTCATTGAATGCATTTATCAGTAAATAAAATGCCTTTTCTCATCAGTCGTGCCTCTGTAGGAAGCTGCTTTGTGACTGCCAAGGATAAAACAACTGCAAAACGATGCTTTAAGGGTGATGATGAGAGAAGAGCTAACAATGACACGTTTGAAACGGAATGAGTGTTGTGTAACTCACATAGTATTTCAAATACAATATCAGATTACATTAGATGTGAGGTAAACGGTTAGTGAGGATTTTACTACCTAACAACAAGCTAACTGTAGAGATTAACGATGGAGTAACAGATCGGTTAGATTATAAAAAAAAAAAAAATATGTGATAAGGCGATGCCAACGCCTCCTGACAGTCCCGGGAGAGTTGGTCGTGTATCTTTTGGCTGTGTTATCCTTTTTTTAGATTTATGACAGGCTCTAAGGCCTTGAATCGTCCTACATGTTCACCCCAATGATGCATCCTCTCACCTCCACTCTGCTAGCTTTATGGCTTCCTACGTCACTGATGGATTAGCTAGCTAGCTGTCTAGCCGCTAAAGCTATCTTAACCGATTTCTCTCATAAACAGTAACCTAGTAGTTATGTCAAATGGCGACGACAACATTAAAAAAAGTGAAGAATACACGCCACAATAGAGATGGATGGTTTTGAATAGCATGGACACTGAGTAGGAACATCCTTACCTGCTTACATTAGCTGATTAGCCGCTAACGTTTGTTGCGAAGCCAGCTGCTGATGACGGCCTGGGTGGTGAGTGCCTTCTTCGGTCACAGAAGCAGGGAGGCAGCGATGTTTGTCTGAAATTCAGCTATCTTTCCTCTAAATTACTGAATAACATTTGAATCATTGGACAGCTGGAAAGAACTGTCCTCTTCGTCTATCTCGTTCGCAGCATGAGAAATTATGCAAAACGTGTGTCCGCCTCTGTGCTGCTCGCTGAGCGGGTGGCTCGGTCAGTTACAACCTGCCTTCACAACATCCTCCTCATCATCATCGGTCTGCAGGGAGTTCCGCATACTCAGAGCTCGACCTAACGGAAGCGACAAACAAGCCTGACGAAAACCACACAATGCTTCCTACTGGGAATAACCACAGCGTGTCTATCATTGGCGGTAGTTCATTCAATATTCATTCTTTACAGTCTGCAGTATAACATTTTATTGCCCAACAGGGCCGGTCAAAGCCTTTTTGAGGATCCATAAGAATGATCTGAATGGCCAGCCCACCGCCCACAAACTGTACAGATATTAACTACAATTTCTCACAATTACACTTACTAAAACAAAAAAATATTGCAAATGAAATATTATTTTTCAATAATAACAGTAGTGCTAGCTAACTGGCCTATCTATATAACAAACATCATTTGCAAACTGGTCTGTTGTATAATTTATGACATCCTCTTCATCTAACTATGAGAGTCAGCATACAATTCACATTTTACTGCCCTTACTCAGCACTCAAGATTATGTGAGAACCAAATGTTATTTTTGGTCATTTTTATGAAAAAAAAAATTGTGTTTACACGTTCACTTTAAATATGATCCTAGTGTTTTTGTTTTTTAACTATCATTATATTAATATAAGGTTCAGTAGGCTATTCAAGTGGGAGGCAAAATTACAAAAATTAATCCCACTTTATAATCTGCAATTAAGATTTTGTGCAAGTTAGATTTATTCAGTGCTTAAATGGGGCAACCTTCTGTTCAGGCTACAGGTTCATAAATTCTGAGTACATGCAGACAATCACAAGGTCTTGCACCTAAGTCAGTCTGAATGAAGTCCCAGAGCATCAACACACTGAAATCTTGACAAAAAAACAAGTGATTTGATTCCAAACATATCAGCACTAGAGCAGCTTTAATATGTACAGTACATACAAAACAGAAGCTCTTCAGGAGTTACAAGTATTAAAATAGGTTTGCATTTCTATATATCACAATAATGTTTACAGTGTCACCCTTTAAAGACAGGAATGAGACCAGAGATAACAATTACAGTATATACAATTAACCTTGATACCCACAGCATTAACATAATATGTACAAGAGCCAACTGATGCTTTTTGCTCATTTGAGTAGAGCATAAATTCCATGTCATTTTATTTGGGTTTTCACTGGGACATGATGGAAAATTTACCTTTAAACTTGACGGTTAATGTTTGGCTGCAGAAACCCTGTGAGCAGCAAATCAAAACCCAAAAGCAAACCTCACGTCATTGCAAAGGAACCCAAAAAAAAGTTTTGCATACACAACTGAAACAGAGCATTGGTGTTGTTTCAAAATGCTTCACCCTTCTGCATTAATCTGCTTTTGTTTAATATTGATCTATCTGTCAAAAAGAAAAAACATTTAATACATTGCTTCAGGGTTAGGAGGATGTAAGAAAATCGATAACAAAAACATGCTTCCATTTTTAGAGCAATAAAAAGAAGTAATCAAATTTTGTGGTTGAGGGAAAAAGGTTTGATACAATATGTTGTCAAGAAAAATGCCAGGAGACTATTGATGTGTTACTGCTGATGAGAAAGTTTGCCTCTAGATATTCTTTTTTTTATTCTTTGCAATGCAACACAACCCAGCTGAAGATGAGGATGAAATCCTAACTCCTCATGTTGTCGTGTATAACTGGACAGCTTTTGCTTCCAGTAGCAGAAACAATCAACCTAACTGAAGCTTCTCTTCAGATGTTTTCCTGACCAAAGGAGGAAAAACACTCTTGTTGCTATTGTTTCAGTAAAATTCTGCAGGCTCAAGAACATACTGTTACACTGTCAATACAATGAAGAACATGAAAAGAAAACAATCATTTCTTTGTATTCATTCAACAAACCAAAAGGCGGAGCTCTCCACATGGAGTCAACTTAGTCTTTCATCTTATGGTTAAAGAGGTCAGTCTTTAAAATCAGAGTCAAGCAGTTTTCACCCAGCTCGATCAAAGATGCATTAGGCAAAAGCAAAGCACTACTGCTCATATTTGCCATTAGTTCCTTTCATGAACACAATGAAACATAAAAATGAACTGTATATATCATAGTTCTGTGGCAAATATAACCTAGGCAGTTAACTCACCAGTGCTTTTAACATTGTTCGAGTTGTACTGGCTGGGTTTTAAAAGATACATGCTCTTGTCCTCTGCAATGAACAATTATTGTTCTTCACAAGAGACATTTTAACATGTCAAAGTAGGAAAAGCACATGCAGAAATAATGAAATGAATGACGGTTAAATTCCATTCAGTGGCTTCAGTGTCTGTTGTTTTCAATGGTGGCTAAGTGTCTACACATACTTGAATGAAAAACAGGGTCAATTTTTAATGTTATCATCATGTGTTATCATATACATTTCTGCCTTTCCTTTTATGACAAGCCAATATGTCTGCTGTGAGTAAAAGACAGTTTTTGAAAAATAAACATGGTTTGACCATCTGGGAAATCCAGAGCAGGTCATCACAAACAAAACCATCAGCAATAAAGAAATGATGAAAGTAAATGATGATGTAAGACTAAAAAACAACAAAACCCAGTTAAAACTATGAACTTCAAATTATTTATACTCATAGGATTCATTTGTAAGAGCTCCAAGGGCAGTCATGTGCATTTGTATTTCTGAGCTTATGTGAATAATCATGTAACATGTTAGCTGTTAAATGCAATCTTTGATAATAATAAAAAAAAAAAACCAAGAAATATTAGCTGTTAAAACTGTAAGAAGCATCACAATAATGTATAATGCCTAATTTTAACTGGCACTGAAATTACCGACATTTCAAAAAGGGCTGCAACAGCTTTATGCTCTCCAGTTTTCAGTTGTCTTGACGCAGCACGAGTATGAAGAGAGAATAAACTTCACAATTTTCGATTTGCATTGACATTCCTTTATCATCCGTTATGCATTTCAAGTTTACACTGCACAGGAAAATGCACTGAAAACACAGCATGAATATAAACATCTAAATCTCTGAAGTTTATTTTAATGTAAAAGCTTAATGTTTCTATTCATTTTCTGTTGTTCTATGCTCCCTGTTAATAAAGATTTTGGTAAAGTTTTTAGCAGTGCTTTCCAGACTCTGACCAGTTAAAGCTGTTGATGTTGAGTACCTGTTTAAGTAAGATACTCAAGACTATGGTAGACCTTTAGATCAAACTAATTTTATAACAGATATTCAGCTATACATCCTTGACTCAGTATCATTCATACAGTATATTATCAAAAATAAAAGGTTGTGAAATTCTCTACATCCTGTTCAGACTACATGTATGTTTCTTTTACATTTCACTCACTTTCAAATGTTTGTTACAAAAAAAAGAAAACAAAATCAAATTATGAAAACAACTTAACTGTTTTGTTATGAAATGAATAACAGTACATCTCACATACAAATAATGATGAATTAAGTGTTAATAGAAACAATCTTTCTATTTATATTTAAGAATGTAACTTTGTCAGGACTGGGTTTTATTCATTTGACAGGAAGGTCACAAAGATGATGTTTTGACTTCCTTTTTTCAAGCAACATTTAATCTTTACATTAGATTTGAAGCCACATTAGTACCACCTATTTCAAGGTACCAGTGCTCTATCTGTGTATAAAAAAATAATAAAATAAAATAATAAAGATTTAGTCGCATCAACATTTCCTGTAAATGAGGGCACAGTCTCCCAGTCCCCTGCAGAGAGGTTTACTGTCTTGTGCGTTAGTATGTGATTGTACAATCTTATGGATATTTTTCATGTGTGCATATTATACAGTTTTGTTGTGAAAATAAATATAAAATTTACATGAAAGTTAATGGGCATCTATAAATGACCAAAAGGGTCCCTTATGCGCTTTCAAGAAAACTAAAGTAGTCTAACAGAAATTTTTAAAAAAAAGCCTCCAATTCCCAGAGGTCTACTTCACATTACTTTACCTGAGCTACTACATCAACCTTCTGATTTCTGCACTTTCTCCAAAAAGGAACACAGACTATTTGTTGCACTATCACATGCACAATACCAAACCGATGGCATACCAATTTTACTCTTACATCCACAAAGTGTACAGCAGATATGGGTCTGCACATGCTCAACTCTTATCTGTTTCCACCTATTGCACAAATGCAAAAATCACTATCTCAACTGAATATGCAGCTGTAATTGGGATGTTTGGGACAGCCACAGCCAAGACCTGCTCAGAAATTTCTGATAATTTTTTAGAAGATGATTATAGAACTGCACTAGAGATCAACAGAACTTTCAACAAGTATTAAGTCAAAGATAATGGCTAAAGAGCCTGATGCTGGTATTTAAAATTGCCACAATCATGTCAGCATCTAAACAAAAAAAAAAAAAAAAAAAACTCTCAAAAGGAAACTAAGTGTTCATGTTTCTCCCTATTAACACAAATCATTTAGCAGTCTGTTTGAGAGCAAAGGGCAAGATGCTCTCCTCCCACAAGAAAAAAGAAAATCTCAATGCTATAACCAGTCCTTGACCAGATGGGCAGAAAGGAGTCAGTGTTCCTGCTTGATGCCCGATCTGTCCCAGGCTTGAAAAAAAAAAAACACAGTGTGAAATCAGGTTTGCAGTCACTCATTGACGTCCCAGATTTCAGAGAGCAGCGGGGGAAGTTTCTTGTCCTGGAGGCGGAGAGCAAAAACTTGCTCTGAGTGGACACTACTTAGTGTGCGAAGGCTCACCAGCTTCATCAGCATACGGGGAAACATCAAGTGATCCTGCAGAAAACATTTAAACAAATTTAAAAAAGACATTGGAGAGCTGCTGCCTTTCATCATTTTACAACATGTCTGTACATGGTTGTAATGTTATAATGTAATGTAATGTTGAATTCTACCCCTGTTTTCAGTTAGTTTAAAAATAGTAACAAAGTGTTAGGAGACTTACATTTAGTAGCTGCACTACAGTAACAGCTTCTCTAATGGCCTCTCTTCTCTTTTTTTTTTGTAACTGCTCTTTTAACTATATATATGCCCTCCAGTATTCCCAACAAAACAATGTAACCTTGATCCAATGTACTTGTTTTGATGACTACAACCAGGTCATGCTGACATACTGTCGGTCACACAAGAAGAGGGTACATGAACCACTGGGCACTTACATTTGGTCTCTTTATCATGATGTAAGAGCGCAGTGCATCCACATAAGGTTGCTGCAGCCTCTCCACCAGATCGTGATCCTGCACATTTGGACGATCTAAACAGAGTTACAGAATAAAACGAATGGACACCTTTAATCACTTAAATTACAGATTAACAGGTTGGTCTGATTTGACACTGAAAGAACTAAAAGGAGAAGGATTAACTCTACATGTAATTTTACTGTCAGCCCTTTAAACTGAGGATTCACTGCAGGGTTGTGTCATGTCTGAATTCTGACCTGCAGAAAAGATGTTGATGGCGATTAGCAGGGCATATTCGGCCTCGTCCAGACGCAGGTCATTCATTCCTTTTGAGAACTCGAAAATGGGGTTAATGAACTCAATCTGAAGCCCTGAGGAGGTGAGAGTTCAGAGAGGGGCAAGGAATGAAAAGTCACTGTAAAGAACAAAATGTCTTGCAATAATAAACAGTAGACTTGAGGGTTTCCTTAGCAGAAGTGACTGTACCTGCTTTGGCGAAATCCTCCTTATTGTAGCTGAAATCCTTTAGAAATGTAATGCTATCAATAGCAGGATTGTACCGCCGAGACGTCTCAAGCAGCATAATCTGAGGGAGACAAACACATCTCGGTAAGTGAATATTTCTGTATATCAGTTTTATTATTCAGTCGGTATATTATATTCAAAAAATGCTGTCAAAATTGCACGGTGATGTACAGTTGCAATGACTTGCATTCAAAGCCAAGCCAATATGTCAAATTTAAACCTACAGCTACAAGAAACAATACCTTAAGATAAGTCATGACAAACCTCAATAGTAGACGTCTTCAGGAGAGCAATCTGGTCCTCCCTTGTGAGCTCAAGGAAACCAGGAAGCTGCTTAGCAAAATCCACAATCTCCTGGACTGACATGATTGCCAACTCAGTGAAGTGGGCGAACCGCTGCTGACGCACTTCTCGATTCTGCAAGTCCTGGCTCTGTGGCCACGGCTGTTGGATGCAAACACAAATTTAGGAACTGGTAAGCACAAAAAGCAAAGCAGCACATTCTGGTTTAAACCTGGACATATGTGATGAACAAATCATTATGTCTTGACATGAAATGAACTACAGGTTTCTGCTACTCAGTAAACCTAAACTCAGGTTGGTATTTGTGCTTGCTTTCTTTGGCTTTAAAAATCAATCAATCAACCAACCAATCACTAGTTATAACATGATTATTATTACATAAGAAACATTCAATCATCAAAAAGAACTAAAATCTATCCTCTGAGAGACACTTACTGTGACTTTGGGTCGGTCAAGGAAAGACCTCTTGTTGCATTGCTTCTGCATGGCCACCAGCTTCTCAATCATCTCCTGCTGCTGTGGATCCAGCGCAGCGGCTTCCTGCAGAGGGGTGGGTGTGACCACTGTGGACGTGCGCGCCGTTTCCTCCTCATGCTGCTTCTTCATCTTCTTCAGTCTAATTTGTTCTTCAGAGAGCACACCTGCCAAAGAAGGATGCATATCTTGACTAAAGTTTGATCCCTAAGTGGTAGAACAAATCATTTTATTCTCGTGATTTTTATTTGGGATGCAATTCCACATGTCAAAATGCAGTGGGATCTAAACTTTCTATATGTTTTCTATCACACATTCATTTGACAGACAGACACTTACACTGCTCAAGCATGCCCGCCTCCCGACACTTGCGCAGACGACACTGCTGGCACTTGCGGCGCATATACATGTCCATTTCACAGCGGCCGTTGTTTTTGCAGGAGTACTGGGCACTTTTAATGACGCTGCGTCGAAAGAAGCCCTTGCACCCCTCACAGCTCAACACATTGTAATGGAAACCAGAGGCCTTGTCACCACATACGCTGCACACCTCATTACCAAGCATCTTTGGGGCAGGCCCCTTCTTTCTCTTCACAGGCTGACCATCTACAAAACACACACACACACAAAAGAAGTGATAAACCAAATGTAGCACTTTCAACAATTTCAGTCAAGAAAAATTCTCTGAGACAGCAACTTGTATACAAACAGTAACTCATTGTGTGCTGGAGGCTAGGCAAAGTCTACATCCTATCTAAACAGAGATAAGTCAGAGACAGCTCTGTATGCAAAATATGCAAGCACATAATGCAAGATATACAATGCAAATTCCCCGAGTCATGCACATCCTTTCATACATCTTGTGAGTCCATTTTGTCAGAATATTTAAAAAAAAATCTAAATGGAAAAGGGTATTGTAACTCAAATACAGATTACTTCATCAGCCTTCTAACAACTAGGAGCAAGTCTGCAACATAATAAATTCAGAATTTCCAGTTTATTAGATACTCTGTATAATCTAATCAGATTCAATCCAATACTTAAATTTTGTTTCGTCTAAATGTGTTTTTATACAACTGCATGATACTTTAAAGGCAGTTAATAGTAGTGGACTGCATGAAAGTTTCATCACACTGATGTTTTATAAAAACAAGAATAACTGCAGGACTAATGAAAATGACCACAGAAAGTTGCACAGGTGGCTATAAACTAGTTCTTCAGTGTGTAACTTTTGAATTAAATTATTAAGCAAATTACGGCAATAATTGCACATTTAAGAGAAACTTTTGCACAAAAACAAGTATACCAACCATCGTGGCACAAATAAGGGCCCTAGATTAGGATGATATTAACAGAAAAAGTTACTTGTTAGTCTAGTCTGTAGAAATTGTTAGTCAATGAAGAAAACACAGCAGACACACACACAACTACGTCAGAATCCAGATTTTAAATCTGTTTTTAGTAGGTAAGAATGTGTCTGACAGGAACAATCTCCTGTTTTGTGCTACGTGAATGAAATGGCAACTCAGGAAAGGAGTCAAGAGAGATTGTTCGAATAATTCTGACATTGTCTGGAATTTATAAAAGAAAACAGCCCAGTCTCCTTTGACGGTATACACAAGCACTGTGTCTCCCTCCATACTGCAGGAGAATCTGTAAGGGTGTGGTTGCAAAGAGAGTGTGAGAGGAGAGAGGAACTAACGGGTTATGTGGGCTATTTTAAAGCAATCAAACTACATAAATACAAATTTCATTGTCTTATCCCATATCTTGTTTGTAAATATATCAATATATTGCAAAAAATCAATCTACTGCTCAGCACTACTGCTCTGATCATACTGTCAGACCGATGATGCAACCACACAGCCATGTCCTGTTTTCCCTCAACGATGACTAATGTTGACTACAGTCGCAACATTTACAGAAACTGCACATTGTTTGTCCAGACATGCTACAAGGCACTCCCTTTAGAAAAAAAAAGATTACTTACTATTTATTTAAGTTTAGTTTAGTTTATTTTATCCCCTTTTTTAAAACTTTTTAAGCCTTCAGTTAATTATGATTCGAATTAAAGGATAGCTCTGATTGGAAACACTTAAGTTGCTTTTGCAGCTATTTGAATTAAGCACTACTTTCTCACCTGAGTTGGCAGATGCGTCCCCTGCAGCTGGATCCAGCTTAATGTCACTTTGCTCTATGGGCACAGAGTTACTCATGTCAGTCAGTGAAGGGCCATTATGAGGGGGAGCGGGGAAGTCATCTGGGTGGGAGAGGTCAGCCAGCGACAGCAGGCTGTCATGCTTCATTGTGGTGCTTCCACTGCTCTCCTCAACCATGCAGTCCAGCTGCAGCTCAGAGGCCCCGACAAACACCTTACTCTCATCTGACAAAGGAGGCATAAACAAATTTAATACAACCACCTTGTGCCATTGTGAAGGGAACCCAACATTAACATTGATGTTCATCTGCCAAAAGCTGGTGAACAACAGAAACTCATGAAATAAATCCCACTTTTAAGAAGCTTAAATTGAACACTCTCTCCAGCTTGAGGCTTTGGATATCAAAGCAGTCATGTGCCACATGTGGATCCATTTCAAAAGACTGAATGAGCTGTCAACCATGCATGATCTTGATAAGTCAAGATAATCATTTTAGGTGAATAGATAATTTTAAAAAAGCTAGATCAGACTGATAGGCTAGAAGAAAACACAACAAGAACACTCTGAACAAATGCTGTGGTACAGTTAAACAAAGAGATGCACTAAAAGAGCTGATCCCTGTCCAGTTTGATTACAGTGCATGAATACAGAAATAATTTCTCTTACCATGACCAACATCTGGGATATCAGTCACAGACAGCGTGGACATCTTCTGCACAGCAGCTTGTCATAACGAAATCAACACGCACCTGTGCAATAAAAATAATCACACTCCTTTATGGTGGCAATCTAAACAAACTAAAGCAAAAAGTGTAATCTCACTTGGTTTAGGTGCATATATATCAAATTCTAGCCAAAAGAAAATCTCCTAAAGCAAAACTTTTGCTTAAACCTGCTGACACTGTGCTATACACTGTGAATAGTAACCCTCTGCAGGCTGCATACACATCCAAAAAAGGGATGTGGTTACATTAAATCAATGCCAGGGCAATTATAAACTTACACAACATAGAGCACTTCTTAGAAAGATCTAAAAATGACAAGTGGAATTGACTATAAAAATGCATGTACAGGAAAGCCAACTGGCTGCAAAAGCAGAAATGAAAGTTTGTCATGTGCCACATATGGATGCATTTCAGGAAACTGATTCAGCAGACACACACGCATGATGTTTGGCTATTCTTGACAAGCTTGCCAGAAGAAAAACATAGCTTTAAAAATATAGGCTTCTGTAAATTGCGGTGATAAATAAAAATAACCTATTAAAAATTATGTGATACATCTGAAAATATTCTACTAAATTCATGACCCTGTTAAATCAACTGCCAGTTCACCAGACAACTAATGCTAATGCAGTCCAATGCAACAATCCCACAAAATCTATCTTTAATAGAGTTATGATGGTCAACTTTTGTTAAACTGTTTAAGAGAGGTGTTTCTTTTATTTTATTGTCATCTCAGAGGCTGTAGGTGGTGGTGCTGTGTTTTATTTACAGATGATATTAAGTTATTATTTAGGTGGATTAATTAACCTGATGGGAATGTCACTAACTGTATCTAAAGACATCTCAGCAACATTGTTTGCTGATTATGTGGTGAAGGTCAACAGCAAGCAGAGTAAGCCCGTTGTCGTATTGGGTGACAAAAATTAAAAAGAGCCTCAAAACTGCAATACCCAATATAAAAAATGCACATGGTTCCAAATTATTTGGAAAAAATACGTAATTCCATAATTACTTAGAGTATGCAAATAATGTTGAGTTGAGTAAGAGAGATTCTGCTGTCTCTGACAGCAGTCACTTTTAAACTTGCTTAGAGAGTAGCAGCTGATGTTCTCTAATATTGAGAAAAACATTACATAGAGTATGAACAAACAGAAAAGACAGGCAGAAAGGTCATCTGCAGGACATTTCTCTGTTTCTCTCTCTCTCTGATTTACCTTCCTAAATACATTAACATGAAAATGATCTAAATTTGGTTTACCAATGTTATTCCAATAATGCAAGCTGGCAACTACTCTGTTAACAATGTATATAAAAAGCTGATTACAGGTGCCAAAACTTACTGTCAGGCCTTTCAATACATCACTGTGCCAAAAGTTCCTTACAGGATAAAGGTAGGTAACCTTACCAGTACAGATAAAAGAGAATAAAAGAACAACTGTGATTACATTTCACTAACTCAAATTAAACCCCATACCCAGGGGATTTTTGAAAAAAATAACCTTTATTTGTCCACTATGACAACTCAAACGTTTCCACAGACAATTACCCAGAATTTTGCCTAGAAATTTTGCTTGGAAATAATTCTAACCTTTGCCTAAATAAAAGCAAAAAAAGCATTAGACAGCCTCATTAAGCTCAATTTAAACTTCCACAGTTACTCTGTGACAGGCACAGCGTTAGACTGACCTTACCTCTGAAGTTGATGTCTTATTTATCGCCTATCCATCTTGCCTATGTGAGTCCACAACCTCAAGTCTGTCGATACCCCTGCACTGATGGAAGACTTGCTTGTCTGAGGAGTCTTGAGGATGCCAAAACCCCCTGTGGCCTCCTGGGCGGAAGTTTAACGTCTCAATATCTTGAAGAGTGAGTAGGAAAGAAGACAAGTCCCTTTCTGCAATGCCCAATGGGAGACAGGAGGGAAAACAGATAGAGACAGAGAGAGAGGGAGGGAGGAGGGAAGGTGAAAGAGAACACTAGAGGTTACTATTGGTCATGTGCATGGCTCTTAAATCCCCACAGTGCAGCCGTGCTCCAGACTTTTCCTCTTTTGAGTATTTCTGTAGCCTATTTTACTAAATTAGTCTCATATCACACAAATACCTGAAATGATCCCATCTTTTCTTTAGTCTCTTTCAAATATGTTCACTATCACTGACCACTATCTAAGACTCTAATCTATAAAGGTTGTTACCGCTCAAAGCCTTTGTCACTAATACTGTAACACCACATACAAAAATAAAATTATGAAAAATAATAAAACATCTAGCTTGGATGTGTCAATCATTTAACTCTAAAAAGAAAAACTCTAGCTAACTAAAGAGAAAAACTCTAGCCCAGAGGTACTATAATTCAGAACAGGTCGGATACTCACATATTGAGAAACCAAGAATCAATATGTTAACTGTCATGTCAGCAGAGTGGATCATAAGTCTAGGCTTGTTTAACTTCTGTTATAAGGAGCAGTAAAATCTGCTGCTACACACAGTTGGTCTGCCAATCAAAGATATCAGCTTTTATTGGGTGAATTCACATTTGCTGGTTGTAAAACATTTCAACTGCCATAGAAGTTATGTCATCCCCACTGCGATCTCTCTTTTCAAGTCCAATGTCCCCTGCATCTTATCAGCCAACCACCTTTGTCCATGTGCATGTTTTCATAAACTCCTGGAAATTAAATGAAAGCACCAACAAAATCAATACCGCACAGAATGAAACCCAAATGCTTATGGCTATAATGCTTTACTTATAAAAACTTTGTAAGACAGATTCTTACTTACAATTCTGTATCTTCCAATAATAATGTCAATATCAGGGCCGCTGTTTGCTCTATGGTATAAAATTTTATAATTTAATAAGATTTATAATGCTAAGACAATGCCTTAATGACAACTCAAACTAAAATTAGTGATGAACAATTGACTTTATTATTTATTGCTAAGGGCTTAAACAAGTACTTGATTTAATAATTTGTTGTTTAATAAAAAATATCACTTTTGTGTTCTGAGCTGGCTGAACAACTAAGAAACTTTGCCATTTATCACAATCTAGTAACATGTTATAGACCAAATAATTACTTGATCAATCAAGAACATAATGATAAGATCCACTGATAATAACAGTTAATTTAGATGCAGTCCTATTTGCAAGACTGTAGTCAGGTTTCAGTCACCATGCAGGTGGCTCACAGACTGATTAAGATAAAACTGTTCATAAATAAATCCCAGTCAGTAAATCAAACATCAGTCAGCATGACTGGGTGGGAATGTTCTTTTCTCAAAGTCTCTGTGTACCAACGGATGTAACTCTCTCTGGTGAAGCAAAAAACAGGCCACCACACTCAGCAACAACTTGATGTGAAAGCAAAGAGTCAGTGCTTTTCAAAATTCACAGGCTCCAAAAATCAATCTATGTTACCACCAACACTATGATAGAAGAAGAAGTATATGAGTGCTCCAAGGCTTTGCAGACCCACCCAGATGTTTTCACTTCTCCTCACTAGAGACCTCTGCCCAGGTTGACATTGGGTGGAGCTGTGCTGGGAATTATATAAGGCCACCAGGCTAACAATAAATGAAGAAGATATAAGTTAGGTCATACCGTTCTGACAGCAGGAACTACAGATGTCATGTCTGTAAATGAAACAGCCTTACAGAGAGAAGATCGCTCTGTACACATAAGAGAAACCACTTGTGTAGGTGGATGGACAAGGGATAATAAAGGACTTTTAGTTAAAACCTTGGTCACAACCAAGCATATTTACCAAGATGCAAGACCAGATATTTACAGCCTGTCAGCCTTTGTCAAGCTTAATTAGCTAATTTACAAATAACATCGGTGATTAGTTCGTTAGCTACTTGCCACGCAACACTTGACGTTAGTACCGTTAGCCTTGTTTCGCAATCCTGTTGTGTAAACACCTAAAAGAGCAAGTCACAACTTAAAACACATTTTACAAGTTCTCCTGTTTACACTACTGTGTCGTGGTTGTTTTGACCACAGACTTGCTGCTAACATTAGCCAAGTTAGTTAGTTTACCACGCTAGCTGTCAGTTGACTGGTGGGCAAACAAATGTAACGTTAGTTAGCTAGCTTCAAGTTCAGCTTATAATCACTGGCTAACGTCGCCATTATGTGAATATATCAACTGATAACTCGATAGCCTTAACAAATGTGCATGTTTAGGTCAGATTAGCTTCAAAGTCAATCCAAACAAGGCCAATATCGTTAACGTTAGCCCAACACCCCCGCACTCGAAAGGAACTCCCTTTCAAGTTAAGTCTAACTTAGCTTGCTAGCTTAGCTAACTTTACATCACGGACAACACAAATATGAAAAAGGGCAAAATTAGTTGACTTGCCAGATACTTTAGGAGTTTTCTACCATTTGGTATTTTATGGTAGGGTAATCCGTCCGTTCGTGGTTGTTGACAGCTGCTTTGACAACCGACGCTAGCATGTTAGCTCGCTAGCCAGCGTAGTTAACGTTATATCATGTGATTCAGCAGCCCCGGGTGGCTGAGGCTGCGACTGGCACAGCAGGAGACAGATTTCATCAGGCTGAGCGACTCAGTGTTTTAATGCCCAGTGTTTAGTCTTACAGGCATCCTGAGTGGAAAGTGAGGAAAGTTTCAGCAAGATCCTACAATCAAGTAGTGATGCATAAAAACTTTAGGTCACAAAAATAAAATGTGTAACATACTTAACATAGGCAGTAACTGTCAAAACAAGACATGGGCTGTTTATGGGCTTATCTTTCTTTGTGCAGTATAATAAAATAAAAAAGCTGTTGGTTCCCCACTCACCATCTACCCTACCTGCTGCGTATTATGTTTACTGTCAAAGTTCTCCCAGGTAAGGTACATTGTAGACTCGGATGACAGATACCGATAACCCAAAGTACTCCAAAGCTAGAATACTGTTGACTGGCTTCAAGTTTTTGTTTGTTAGTTGTGTTAATCTGCTAAAAAAAAAATCACCCATGAGCACAATATTACTTCAGATAACACAGGTGTTACAATTTTGCGAAATCTATATTGTGTTCACAGCTCTGGAATAGACCTGTAAAGTAATTGTTCACAACCAGTCTTTTTCATTGACGATAAGAAAAAAAATATATATCTGTAGCCTGATGTTTATCTGAGCAACCGCTAGATGGCAGCCTCGCTCAAGGTAAAGAAGGAAGTTGGAGCGGATGTACTTTTAACACCGCCGAGGAAGAAATCGGAAGAAAACAATCACATAGCGGTAGTACCTGCTGCTGTTTTTGCACGTTTTCAGAATTGTTTTTGCGTTCTGAGATAGTTTTAAACTGGACCATGCCCGTAATTTGTGCGGCAATAGGATGCAACAATAAGTTTGTCAAAGGGTCGGAAATAAGATTTTATAGGTGAGTTTTTACTGAAAGAGTGAAAGTTTTCTGGTACAACCAATCTTTCAATCCCGTCGTGTTAGCTTTACCGTTCAGCACAGCGAACAAAGTGACATGCATAGTTTTGCTTTTAAACGATCGAATTTATATTTTCATTTGAATTAGCTTCACTTGTTCACGAAAAATTCAAAGAAACAATTGTAAAGTTGCAAGTTTCATGACTACATTCTGATAATGTCACCGTATATCATTGTGCGTCCGAGCTAACGTTATTCTGTGTCTCCCTCTTGGCTTTAAATGCCTTGTACTACCAACCATTGAAAATTCTCATTACGTTTGTACTGAATTAACCCTCATCTTCCACGTAGTGATGAGAAAGTCCAAAACGGCGTTAAACCATACCCGAGCTTGAAAAATAAGCTTGCACACTAGTGTATCTCCTTGACATACTGTATGTTCATAACAGATCCACTTGGATTGACAGTCATTATATCAGGTATGATGGTTGAAATCCTGCAACTTGCAGGCATGAAGTCATGTCCTCCCTCTCCTGTGGCCCAGGTTCCCCCTCAGCAAACCTCAACTTTCCAGCAAATGGGTGCACAGCCTGGGGATGAAAAACTTCGTCCCCAGTGCCAACACCTGCCTCTGCTCAGAGCATTTCCGGACCGATTGCTTCAGGGATTACAATGGTAAACAGTTTCTGAGGGAGGATGCTGTGCCCACCCTGTTCACTCACGGACAGGATTCATCAAAGGTGTGGGTTCAAATGATTTATTTACTTATGCACTGTTCCTCTCTAACAGTGTGGTTTAAACAAGACACCCTATTTTACTTTTATATTGAATTAATAACTGTAAAAATTCCACAGATCGAACTTCGTAAAAGAGGGGTGATACCAAAGGAGGCAAACACAAACCCAAATCCGCTGGGACCACAAGTAGACCAAGACAGAGCCAGAGAGGTTAGCGGTCTGCGTAGAGAAAAGAGAGGAGGAATGAGGGTAAGTTTTTCAGTTACCCTTCTCAATTAAGAAACAAAAATATGAATTTGGGAATATTCTTTTGTGTATCAGAACAAAATACAGATCATCGTGTTGCTGTGGTATGTAAAAGTTTTGAAAAAAAAAGTAAGCATCTGTCTGGCCAGTCAGAGCTACAGTACAACATTCCCAAGCATCCACTTGGTAAATTGGATTATTTTAAACTAAGCTGTCTCTGTGCTGCCTTAAGAGCATTAAACCACGACTTATTGGAAGTCTATTCCCTTGTTATTATCAGCTATGGCAAATACACAGACTACTGTGGGAATAATATAACTAAACATAGAATCTGCTTATTTATTTTGTCACAGGGTGGAAGAGGAAGCCGTGGAGGAAAACAAATGTCTGACAGGTGAGACACTGTTAGGGAGCTCATTAATTTTCTAAGTAGCACTACTGAAGTTTTAGACTGATGTTGTTCCCTGGACGTTAGATACAGATGCTTTGTCATGACTTTCAGTGTCTCACACAGATGAACAAGGTACCCACTACTGTCTACAGAAGACTTGCTGAGCTGTAAACAACCTTCTATACCTCCTCAACCAAAAGACACCATATACTATTCTGTGGTAGTTCTTAGGCTGACGGTTCCTTGAGGGTAATTTTGGGGCCTAGTTCTAACCAAACTGCCCCGTTTCACATTGTCAACCACATATAAGAATGGCTGTCTGGCAGAAAGGATTTTTTGCATTGCACACAGATGCTACATGGTACAGCTGCATGAGAAAAAGTGAAGTCAGTATTTGACCAGCTATGATAAGGATATATTGATATTAGGGCTGTCAGTCAATTAAAATTTTTAATCGCGATAAATCGCATTGGTGTCCTGAGTTAACACGCAACTAATCGCAAATTAATTGCAAATTTTTTACCCTGCTCTATATATAACTTAACAAGATATTTATTGTGTTTCTTATACTCTAGAAAAAATTGGAGAGGACAATAATAATTCCTTGGCCATTATGTGGTCTTTAAGACTGGACGGGCTCCAGTGGTAACTTAGTTCACATTTACAATAAATACAAATTACTTTTGTTTTGACCAGAGAACCATCGGGCAAAACTTTAA
>JAPZDV010000001.1:25290835-25304281 GCA_029814665.1 Acanthurus lineatus
AAGCAAAAACACTATATTTTTTTAAAAAAAGCATTAAAACATGTTGCTTGATAGTTGTAAATTTCCTTTTCTTGTCATGTTGGTTGTGTGGAATTTAAATAAAGTTGATAAAGTGATAAAGTTGTGTTAAACTTAGCTAAGAATTAAACAACATGGAAAAACTCCTTAAAATTCTTTCAACAGATGAAATGTCCTTTTTTTAATTTAAACTTGAAACACTGAAGCACAATCCTACTGATGCACACAAACAGAAGAACTTTGGATCATCTGTTACCTCATGGAAGCAATGACCTGCACATATGGTCGTGTGGACGAACTCGATGCTGCCACAGCTCTCCACGGGGATGCTGATGTTGGTCAGACGACAGCTGACGCTGCAGTCCCGCCCTGCCCCCGCCAGTGCCAGTACTGCTGCCATGACAACCAGCTGCATCCTCTGCCGGGTGCAGCACACACTTCTACCACAAGAGGGGATCAGGTCTCACATCAGATACTTACAACCATGTCAGGAGACCAACAAGTTGTTGTGGAAATCATTCAGGAACTTGAGGTTTCATGGAGATTTTAGATCCACAGGTGATATTAATGTTTGACTCTTAAATTTGCATCTACTTGAAACATGCTTTCAATTATGTGGTCAAAAAGGATCATCTGTGGAAAATTTATAAAACCATTTTAAGATAAGATTAGATAAGACATTATAACTTTATTTACCCTGAAGGAAAGTCTGGTGTCAGATGTTGCACAAAAATTTTAGAAAACATTGGAATGAAAAAAAGGAGTTTTAAAATGTGAAAAAATGTATATAATGATAATATTGAATCTTATATTTAAAATCTATGGCAAAAGATACTGAAAAGTAAAACTGCACATAGTGCTGAAAAAAGCTCTGTTGATATCACTGTTGTTTTTTTTAGCCTTTAGACTTTATATCAGGAGAAAAAGGCCTAAATGACTGAATTAATTATTAATCACCTAAATTACACCTCTCCAGCTCTGCAAATTGTCTGGTTTAGTTGCTGCATCCATCTTTGAGATTTCCACCTTAATACAACTAAGGTGAGAGGAATTTTATTTCTTGTACTCAAGTCATTAAAAAAAATACATTTAAAAACCTCAACCACATCTTTTTTTAAACTATTCCACTCTGTTTTACCTCCGTCACACAAACTCATCCATCAAGTATGATACAAGCCAATATATCAATAAACTGTCTCTACTGCATATGACTGTTTTTTTTAAAGTGGATGATGACAAAATTTCTTTCACAACATCAGCAGAACAAAGGTGATGAGAGATTAAAATGCAGTACGGAAATGTTTAGTGATTAATTGAATATTTTATAGAGGTTTGGAATCATACTTGTATCCAGCAAACTGTTAAAAAATTATTGTTAGAAGTATATTCTAAGATGACATAGCAAACTAGCTAAACTTTACTATTTAATTATCTGTTTTAATAGAAAAATAGAAATGCAATAGAAAGTCTGTTGCAAAACTCTTTATAATGTTATAATATAACTGCAATTTTACAACAGAATCATTAATGCATTTCCAGTATTGTGCATGTAATCTTGATTAATATTTAATAGAAAACCTACCTGTAGAGCTCCGTTGTTTCTTCTGTTACGCTTTAAAAATCTGCAACAGCTTTTAACCTGCGGCTGCCGTCTCTGTTACTTAAATAGTGCCGCTCTTAAATCCTTTTAATCTATTCAACCTTGGTTTCGGTGCTATTTTTCCTACCTGTGCGGACTTAAAAGCAAATCCTCGTCTCTTTCCCTTGACAATTCAGGGATTGCCCATGGCTCAAGGCCTCTCCCTCTACACATGAGGAGGAGTGAGACATATCTACAGAGATCTTGTTTAGACTACATTAGTGGAAGGCTTAGATGGACATAAATCTGCCCCCACAGTGAGATGGAAAACACTGACAGAGCATCAGTAATTAATTTGCCACGCTCCATCTTCATCGCTGTCATGGAACAGACTCACATTTATCTGTGTGACCAACTCAAGCGCTGCTTTTATTTTGCCTTATCAAAACAAAATTCCATCAAAAGGATATTTTTCAAATTTGATATTTGGGGCGTGAAGGCAGGACACAGTTCTGAGGGACTGCAGCTGTCTTGTGTTGTTTTCTCTTTGATGAAACCATTTTATTTACCATTTTAACACTTGCAGGCCATCCGCTGGGATTTCTCCAGTCACTTCGAGTCATACTACCGAAAGTGAATAATCCACATCAGAGAAAAGTTAGAAGTGCTTTTGCTTAAAAATAAGTAGGTATACATCAATATCTGTACATACGCTGCACTATTACACTGAAAGCAAGGTAAGTGTATGGTTTGTAAAAAAAGTAAACATATCAGCAGGGTTGCTTTTAGCATGTCAAAGCACAAATACCCTTCATTAGTTATTCCTGTGCTTTAAAAAACTTATTTCATGCTATGTAGAAAAGCAGGAGATGAATATGTCTGGAACAAATCTGGAAAATAGAGTTGTATACTCTTTCCTGACAGGTTGAAATATCTCCAGTTACACAAAGCTTTTTGATTATAAGTCCAGTCAGAGCTCTGAGGAAATGTAGACGCAAAACAAACACTTCAAAAAAGTTCTAAATGAATATTTATATCTGCCTGAATTGTGGAAGTATAATTGACTTACTCTCAAAACTGAAACTTGATGGTTTTTTAAGTATTTCGGATGTTTTGTAACTAATGTGAAGAGATATATCACTTGCATAAACAGAAAAAGTGTTTCAACAAAACACTTAAATGAACTACGTGGTCTGCTGTGAATGAAGTGAATATGGAAATTTGTCTGGACTGACTTTAGATTCTTCACCTGAGTTATAATCCCAGCCTACTCCTGCCGGCCCTGCTGATTTACCTCAAATAATGCCACAAAATATGGCCTTTGGAATACTTAATTGAGGATATTAATGGGAAAGATGGAGCGAACTACTGCAAGAAACATTTGTTTTCTCGATTACAAACGACCTTGCAATACTACATTGGAGCTTCTGGGGGCTAAGGACATAAATAAAGAGTAAACTCTTTTCTCCAGGCACCACCACCCCACTGCCTGTCTGCTTTTGAGAAACTCTGTAGTCTGCTGCATTCAGTAAAAAAAGTTAGCACTGCACCATGAGCTGGACAGTCTGCAGTGACAGTAGAATATAAGCACTTGGGCGGCAGCCACGGTTCATCCAGCTGCTGCTTCATCTGCCCTTGCAGCCACCAGGGACTCGGGTTCCCAGCATCCTGCCGAACTGAGATACCTGCCTAACAAGGACTTTCACAGAATGTCACCCTCATCTTTCAGTGCCTCCTCCTTTGAAGAATCCTCAGCTGAAATACATCATTGTTAGCATGCATTTTGTCCTTAATGAACACCAGTCGCTGTTGATTAATCTTGTATTCAGAGTAGAACATATCATATTAGTCATTCACTGAGTAGTCTGAACAACAGCTCCTAATAGACCATATATATATATATATATATATATATATATATATATATATATACACACACATACACATACATTGGACATGTTTCTCTGATGTCTGTGTGGAGGGATATCAGGTCATATTTCAAAGTAAAGCAACATATTTGATAACCTATTAGCTACCATTTGACAACTACTTCTTCACGCCTCCTAGTGTTTCAGGGGTACGATAAGAAAGACATAAATCCATTCTGAAAAATTCAACACACATCCTAAAGAGATTTATTTAAGCCTGGAAGTAGGACAGTCTCTTACAGCTTTTTTGTTATTTGGGTGTTTGAAATAGGTGAAAGTATATCCAAAAATAAAGATATTTAAAAGCTAAAATGAATGTATCTGTATTGAAACTTGATTTATTAAGCACATAGCTGGCACAACCACTCATGCACTGCACTCATATGTTAACTACATGACCACCTTGTTTTGTATGCAGAGGGACAAGCAAGATTTTTTAGTGAATGTAAAAGCTTATTGGTTCTGCAGCAAGTTAAAAGAAAACAATACTAAAGGTGCATAAAAATAGATATCTGAATGAGTAAGTAATTTCTCTTCCCTTGGCCTGTCCTGTAATGTCCACTGAGAATCAATTTGGAAATGATGAACGAGGTGATGGTTTCAATGCCTGGGACGATTTTCTGGTTCATAACTCAAAGCGCCACTATAATAAAAAAAAAGGCCCTTTTGGGTGTAACAGCTCTAACGTGCTTTATATGAAGCCACACATAAAACAGCTCCCAGCAGTACATCTTGCTGACATCACAGATTTGAGTCATGGGTCATTGGTTTTGAGCTCTGGAACAGAGTCCTCTCACTTTTATTATCACCGCACCGTAAACAGTGTCATAACGGGACTGACAGCATCCACAAACCCACTCAGTCACACCTTGCTGCCCTCTCTGCAGAGCCTCCTCTGCCGCTTCCATCTGCTGCTGCTGCTGCTGCTGCTGCACAGGTCTGTTATCACAACCGCAGACACAAACAGACTCCCTTAAAACCATCATGTCGCATGAAAAAAACAGTCACAGAGGCCCTGAACGCATCGCATCACACCCCTTTCCATCAGGTCTAAACAAAACGCCTCCACAACACTGCCAAGGACAGGACTTTTTGTGTGGTGACTGTGCTGGATGTTTCTGCGTGCAGGCTGTGCGGTCGTAGGTGGTAGGTGTGTTTATGTGTATCAACTGCTGATGATTATTCACTGTCTTCTGTTCTCTATTTTCTCTGTTCCCTGTCCACTTTTATTTCCAATCTCAATCCACGTCTGCTTGTTTTTTATTTCTCCCTTGTCTGTTCAATGTTTTGTTACCCCATTATTCTGAACATGTATAACTTACTTGGTGTGGCCTTTTAACTGTGAGGTCCTGCAGCCTGTTGCATCAGCTGTGTGTATTAAAACAGCCTAGTTTTAATGTAAATTATTACTAAGTGGTGATTTATGCAGTACCAAAATAAAAGCTGCTGCACCACAGGAGCTAAATCACACCATAACTCTCAGTTACCACTAAAGTAACACATGCCTTTAGGGTAGGTTAATATAATACAATGTCACAGAAGTTTACTCAATAATGGAAGCAGCAGTTTTTCTGCCCTCCAGCATATTTTTTTATTAACTGCATGCCATTGTGCAACACAGTAATCCAGTAGAGACCTAATTTATAGATATTTTTCAACACTGATGGAACTAACCTTGATGTGCTATGATGCAACGAGGCTCCTGCCAGCCAGAAAACCAAATGTGCATGGAGACCAGGATGATGGTCACTCTATTATTGATTGCTGATTGGCCACTTATGACTATATATCTAAACTAAGGGGATAATGGATGCCTGCCTTTACCTGAAATCACACTCAACAATGATGTCATGGTGTCCTGGAGTACATATGAGCATCACTGCAGCAAAGTTAAAAAAACAACAACAAAAACACAGGATTTCAGCAAAGAAAAAAAGATTTTGGTGAAATGACAAATTACTCTTTAAATTTGACTATTTTATACCTTTACATTTTGATATATAATAATCTATATCAACATGGGAGAAATATTCATATCATGACGTTAATTTCAACCATATTTCCAAGCTCTATGTGAAGTCACTACTTTTACTGAAAGATGTTTCATGCAGCATTATGCAATTTATCCTCTATGCTTAAATAAATGAAACTTGCCTACTGTCCAATGATGTAAAACTTGACTTTCCATCATTGTGACAATTTTTAAAAGGTTATCATTGCATCAATAACTCTTATGCTTTAGTGTCAAAAGTCTTCAACTTTTATTACTTTATCAGCCAGATCTGAATAATGTTCTTGTAAAAACTGGCAAAAAAGGAAATTAGTTTTAACAATATTCGTAATTACTTTTGAATGCAGAGTGTGACATTTTTCTGGGTTAAAAATCTCTTGAGCAAGTCTCAGTAAGATACAGGAGGACTTTATCAACAGACGCTGCTGTGTTGCAGCTCTGGCATCCGTTCAAAGTGCATCTAAACTTGTGTGTAATAAAGCTGCTTCTATCCTCACTCTATCACCTCTTATTATTACTGACCTCACAACTCCCCCTGGTGCTGACTGAGGTGAATGCTCAATGAAGTGCATGAAGGGGTGAGTGTGCATGTTGTGTGTGAGTGTGTGTGTGTGTGAGGTGGGTGGGTGGAGGGTTGCCTACATGTTGTGAAGACCAGAAGAAGAAAGCTCCTCTAATGTCTTGGGTTAGCATTGGAAAGAGATGTGAAGATGAGCTCTGTGAGGAGTCACTGAGTGATCTGTGCACTGTCAGCATGTTGATTATTTCACTAGCATAAGCTTCTGCATTGGATTTTGCATTTTTTTGTTTTTCAGATTTCCTTTTATGAGAGAGAGGCACAGTTGATTGCATGAGTCACTTTAAAAGGGAACCGTTCAAGCAACCAAAAATATCCCTACAGGAATATTACAACCAGAGATTTTTAAAATACCCGAGGGAATGATTAGGATCCCTTAGAGGAATATAACATCGGTTTTCTGGTCTGGAATAACAGGCTGTTCTTGTCCTAATTAGAATTTTTGAGTCAAACGGATAGTTTGAATTAAATGGACTGGACTGAATGGGCTATAGCTACTGATTGCTGTGTTTCCCAGCTCACGGCCTGCAGTGGTACCTGCAGAAAAACCAATTATCTGCACAATCAAATTAAACCTGGGAGGTTTCAAAGGTGCAATGAATAAGGTTTTTACTGTCCCATAGCGCAAAATGATCCAAATAAATCTGTGGTGGCAATTGAGTGATCAATAACAGTGACTCAACAGTTACCTCACCAGGGACTGAAATTTCTGGTTTTTAAACTTTTTAAAGGCTACGTGCACTTTTGACTCTTCAGGCAATGACCAGCAGCACAAGTATCTACTTATACAATATACCATATTACCTCACCCTTTTAGCTGACAACTCTGCTATAAATCTCGGCTGTACTTGCATTTATGGTAAAAGACCTTGACTGTTCATTGTATTTTTGTCAGGTGCAGGCTTCAGCACATGCTGTAAAATGCTCGGCCATTAGTCATCATATTGCTCTATGTGCTCTTTTGGTAAAAGTCCACAATGCTTCATTTTCACAGGCCTGTAAAATAACAAAACAGAGCTCCTCATGCACGGAAGCAATTTGCAATAGCTAGGTAGATGTACTTTATAGATGTACTTTAAGTTTATCTTTATATTTAAAATGTTTATTACAGCACTAAGGGGTAAAAATACTGCATTGCCCATCCTGACTTGAATTGTCTTTTTTTGCGCCAAACTGTGGCAGATACCTGTACGTAAATGAAAGATAATGAGGTGTCATTAATAAAAGAAAATCACCATGGTATGTGATAGAGTGTCTCATTGTTTCAAAAAAAATATTCTTAATTGCTTGTTTAATGGTAATTCATTGTTTGATTAATTAATACCTGAGCACAGTAATTTGTTAGACTGCTTGTTGTGCGACAGTGGCCGAAATAATGGTTTCATTCACTCCTAGTCTCAACAACTCAGGTTTGTTCATGTCACTTTTTGGTGAAACATAAAGATGAGAGTGATGTGTTCTGCTGTTTCTACTACAAACCAATTTATGGTGAGAAGTTGACCTCCAAATTACATTGAATATAAATTTGTGTACTATGGCTTATACAATTTCAATTAGACAGGTCAAGTGCCTGAGACTGCTGTTGGCTTATGTCCTTTATAGATACACTATTCTCATTACATATAAGTCGTTTTGGGCGACACAGACACACTGTTGGTGCTTTTCCAGAGACCTCGAGCAGAAGACTGCTGAAGTATCCAGGCACTTAAGGGCCTCTTGTTCTCGACTTCTTCTCACATATGGATTTGCAAATATTTTATACTTAAATTTAACACCACTTTCTTTTTAAACATGGTTTGCTTAAAATATACAAACCTGAGCATCTTTAAACACCTGCAAGGATGCGAGGATAACGTCACAGAGTGGAATAAGAGTCACTACCTGTTGTACTGTACATCACTCATAACTCTTGGATGCAAACCAAAGTTAAACCTTTTAAAACACTTTAATTTACAAACAGGTATGTGGTGGCTTGTACTGTGTTTCAGTGGCCATTATTCACTTCTTTTTGTAGCACAAAATAGTCAAGGAACTAATTTAGTTTAATGAAAAATGTCGGTATTATCAACAAAACATGTCTTTATCCCCACCCTGATTAGTTTTCCAAAAAGGTACAAACTTCAATGTACTTTAATCTGCATGTTGTTTTGTCAGCTGATAATAAAAATATGAGACATTATTTCTGCTGTTTGCAAACAGTGATGTAAACAAACCTTTAACAGATTAAAAATCATGATTAACCTATTGATAAATGCTGTTTGTGAACATTTGTGATTCAGTTAAGGAGGGGCGGTAGATCTTTTTCTAGCCTCTTGAAAGTTTCTGTGGGTTTGTACCTTTAAGAGAGAAATGCCAGAAAAAAGAGTACTTCCTTTTCATTTAAAGCATCAGTGCTCCTCTGCTACAACATTCAACTAGTTTTATTCCTCAAAAATATTTACGAACATATCAGTGTGAATCTTGTTTGGCTGCACGTGGATTAATGTTGTTCGTGTCTTGGGTGACGTTTTCACATGTTGTACTAGAGTGTCATTATGTTTCATAATGCTCTGGATTTACAGTGTGGTTTACAAAAAAAGTTGTACTGTGTTGTGGTGTAACAGCCCATTACTTGTCTGAGTAGCTGCTGCTTTTACACCCACAGCGTTGAGTCAAATTCAGCGGTTTTCTTTCTGATTTCTGGCTGAATTGTTCCATGATTTAAAAAAAAAGATAATAAGCAACCAAATAAAAAAAGAAGC
Organism: Acanthurus lineatus; assembly: GCA_029814665.1. Classification (NCBI taxonomy): domain Eukaryota; kingdom Metazoa; phylum Chordata; class Actinopteri; order Acanthuriformes; family Acanthuridae; genus Acanthurus; species Acanthurus lineatus. The sequence continues at coordinate 25,299,690 of JAPZDV010000001.1, forward strand.
CACCTCTGAGCGGGCCGCCATTTACATATTCAAACATTAAGTACACAGCAGAAACAGCAGACGTCAAGGAGGTTAAGTTTTTCTGCCTAGTAACAAGGTAAACTGCAGATATATTAAGATTTTTAATATTTGTAAAACATATGGCTGAACGCATACTTTTGGAGGTGACAGATGTGATAATGAGTTAAAGGGCCTGATGATAAATTTGTGTTTAAGTGGTGACAAATGGTAAAAGTGTATTCCTTAAGGAAGAAACGTGTCTGTTTCTTTCAATTCACACATTTAAAATATAACCTCTGATTTAAGACCCACACTTTCTTGCAGGTTCAAAGTCTTTTCAATGGATTTCTGCTGATGAAGAGTCACTTGATTTAAATGACATGTTAGAATGTAAAGTATTCAGTAACGATCCCTTTTTATTACTAAAATGTTGAGGTATCTTCTCAAGAAATATTTTCCAAAACAGGACTAAACCATCTATTGTTTAGGTGGGTTGGTAAGAAGCATTTAGCATAAAACTGTTAATATATCAGCGTTTTACGCTCTCCCTGCAACTAGTTACAAGTACTGACGTTACTCTAGGAATGCATGAAGAGTAATGCATTACTATTTTGGGGTAAGGACACCGGTTGCCACCCAGCAGTGATGATGAAGGGCAGAGGAGGCTCGGGTGTGAGACTGCAGCATGGTGCGCAGTGACCGGATGCATCCACTGGGGGAGGACCGAGCACCGCCTGCACGCGCTGCGGTACACGAACGACTTTCTCACCGCGGCTCTCCATCATCATCACACACACACACACACACACACACACACACACACACAATGGGAAGGATACCGGAGTATAGGTAGGGCTACAGCGGCAGACAGACAGATGTGTGATGCTCAGACTCAACCATGAGGCCATTTTCCCTCGCCTGCGTGAAGCTAAACTTTTACTCCTCCACGCATCTTCACGCCTTGTGATCGTGTGGAAGCTTTCATTGATGTCAACTCGCTGCCTGAACACCTGCTTCTTTTTCTCTCTTTTTTCTTTAATGACTATTGCCGCCAGTATAACAGGAGCGATGCAGCAGAAACGGGGGTTGAAGTGGCAATAGATCCTGTTGAATTGAGACAAGACGTCGAGACGCAGCCAAAAAAGTGTCCTCCTCAGAGTGCGTCAGAGCACGGATGTACACAGTGGATGATAGGTTCGCTGCTTGGATACGACGAGGGATTTGTGATATTACCCCCCAAAATCAAGAGGGAATTTTTGGGCAAAAGCGAAGAACTGCATCCTCACGTAGCCTCCCTCCTCCTCCTCCTCCACCACCTCCTCCTCCAGCAGATTTGTTTGTAGGAGGACTGATTTCATTTGGCCCCTTTTTACACGTAAGTATGAATGTCAGAAATGAAGGGAGGCTATTTTAATGAGCAAAAATTCGTGCGTAATGTTTATCCTGAACATAATTGTTCATGCATTCATTTGAATCCTACCTTCATGTTTGTTCAACAACAACAATAATATAATAATAATTATAATAATAGTAACAATAATGATAATAATAATAGTAATGATATGGTTTGTCAAGTTTTACCGCCCTTATATTGCAAAAGATGCGTAGTATCCTGGACTATGCAGTCGCCAAAACAACGGACATGAATATGAATACATATTTCTTTTTCGCCTGAACCAACTGCTGTTTTCTCTTGTCTTTTCTCGCAGATTCAGAGAGCTTCACACGAATAAAGTCATTCAGATTCCATGGAGCTCCACAATAAAACAGCAAAGATCCAATTTTTTTTTTTCTAATCTGATCACATAAAATGGCAACCAAGAGTGACCACGGAAGATCAAAAGACGCATTTGGACGCAAGCCGCGGTCGTGGAGAAATTAACCACCTGATGGGCACCGGAGAAAGCGACGAGAGACTGTTTTGGTGTCGCTTGTTGACTTGGTGATTTATAATGCTGTACAAACAAAGGGCGCTGCAAGTTTGACACAGAGCGTCTACGTAACAGGCTATGCCACCGGCCCTTACATATTTTGGTTATGGTAATGATGTCATAAAATATTGGAGGCCTGTGCCTAAACGGGGAAGACAGGCTGATCAATATCTCCTATCATGTAAGTAGCCACATGGACTGCACTCAACATGGACCTGACTGAGGTGTGTTTGTTATTCTGACATTCTCATATTTGCAACTGATTGGTCGAACCGATTGATGCCTCATTTTCTCTCCCTGCGCGCTCTGAGCTGCAACTTTTATCCTCTGGCCTGCATCCACGTCGCCCTGAGGCGGTTTCTGTAGCGCTCACGGACCGAACCGCTGATTGACTTAAAATGGAGTTTGCCATGGTGGGTGCGGACGGCGGGTGCAATAGTCACCTGCCTTACGGATATGCCCAAGCTCGCGCACGGGAGAGAGAGCGCGAGAGGGAGCGCCAAGCTGCCCAGTCAAGAGCGGCGGCCGCGGCAGCCGCTGCCGAAGGTGGATCCGGTGCGGAGGGAGGAGGCGGCAGCGGCGGCGGCGGTGGTGGTGGTGGTGGCGCTGGCGGTGGCAGTGGCAGTGGCAGCGGCGTGGGGGGGTCCACCTCCACCTCCTCCTCGAGCGCTCATCTCCTTAACAACCGCCAGCATCAGTCTCGCGCCGCCTCCTCCACGAACGCCAACATCAGCAGCGGCGGTACCGCCTCGCGCCCCTCCTCCTCCTCCACCTCCTCCTCGCAGCCGCCACAGCACCAGCAGGAGCCCGAGCAGCAGAGAGTTCTCAGAGAGCGGAAAAAGCAGCGCGGCGTCGGACGGTGGAGACGCAGCCGGACGACACTCGGTGGAGACCTGCGCCACTCGGAGCTGGCGCTGCTCGGATCCGAGGAGGACATCATGATAGAGGAGGAAGAGGCCGAAGGAGCCGAGGAAGAGGAGGAGGAGGAGGAGGGCGACAGGGGAAGTAAGAGGTCGAGTTTTCTTTGTAACATGGATGATGATGAGGAGACCATTTCGCTCACTGACAGGCGTCCTCAGTCCGGATACGAAAATGTTTACAGCGAGTGCGGCTGCTGCGAGAGAGTTGTCATCAACGTGTCGGGTCTGAAGTTTGAAACTCAGCTCAAGACTCTCACTCAGTTCCCGGACACTCTACTGGGAGACCCCGACAAGCGAATCAGGTACTTCGACCCGCTGAGGAACGAATACTTCTTCGATCGGAACCGACCGAGTTTTGATGCGATTCTTTATTACTATCAGTCAGGGGGACGTTTGAAAAGACCCGTCAACGTCCCGTTTGACATATTCTCCGAGGAGGTGAAGTTTTATGAACTTGGGGAAGAGGCGATACTCAAGTTTCGGGAGGATGAGGGTTTTGTCAAAGAGGAGGAAAAACCTCTGCCGGAGGACGAGTTCAAGCGCCAAATTTGGCTGCTTTTCGAGTATCCGGAGAGCTCGAGCCCTGCCAGGGGGATCGCAGTCGTGTCCGTCCTGGTTATAGTTATTTCTATTGTCATTTTCTGCCTGGAGACGCTGCCGGAGTTCAGGGATGAAAAAGAGTATCTGCAGCCACGACACAACTCCTCTCATCCTGACCACGGATTTACTCCTTTCAACGACCCGTTTTTCATCGTGGAGACGGTTTGCATCATCTGGTTCTCCTTTGAGATTATAGTCCGCTTCTTTGCGAGTCCGAGCAAGCCGGCTTTCTTTAAAAACATTATGAACTCGATAGACATTGTATCCATTTTGCCTTATTTCATAACTCTCGGCACGGACCTGGCACAGCACCAAGGCAACGGACAGCAGGCGATGAGCTTTGCCATCCTGAGAATAATCCGCCTTGTCAGGGTCTTTCGCATTTTTAAACTGTCCAGGCACTCAAAGGGGCTGCAGATCCTGGGTCACACTCTGCGCGCCAGCATGAGGGAGCTGGCCCTCCTCATTTTCTTCCTGGTCATCGGTGTCATCCTGTTCTCCAGCGCGGTGTACTTCGCCGAGGCGGACGAACCCACCTCTCAGTTCACAAGCATCCCAGACGCGTTCTGGTGGGCGGTGGTGACCATGACGACGGTGGGCTACGGTGACATGAAGCCCATCACCGTCGGTGGGAAGATAGTGGGCTCCCTCTGCGCGATCGCTGGCGTGTTAACCATCGCGCTCCCGGTGCCGGTCATAGTGTCCAACTTCAACTACTTTTACCACAGGGAGACCGATAACGAAGACCAGACGCCAGTGGTGGAGAGCATGCCCCCGGGCTGCCCATATTTCCCAGACTTTCTAAGGAAATTCAAAGGCTCACCCTCTGGGTCCTCGCTGGGTGACAAAGCGGAGTATATGGAGATGGAGGAGGGGGTGACGGAGTCTCTGTGTGGGCTGGACAAGAGCCCCAGTAAAGGAAACGGCACAGACATAGGCAGGAGAAACAGTACTAACTCAAAGTCCATTCAGACTGACGTGTGATAAAAGTAGATTTTTCATTTTTTTGTCGTTTTTTTCTCCAAGGAAGATTTCACCCTTTTAAGAAACCCTGTAAGCCCAAGAGCAGGTGGTAACACAAACCTATCACAAGTTTTACGCACACCTCAGACCCCCCCCCCGCGCCCCCAGCGACCCCCGG
>JAPZDV010000001.1:25310883-25420491 GCA_029814665.1 Acanthurus lineatus
AACATCAGATCTAACCCGTATCATTACTTTTCCCCTTCTCTCTGAACCTTGTGGGACATGATTTACACAATTTACAATCGTGTTGTCTTCCTGTCATGTTGACAGAGTGAACGTAACACATGAGCAGGAAAATGCGGCTCAGCAGGTCGTCCACTCTTGGTTGGTGGTTTAAAGTGTTTTTAGTCTTTTTTAGTGAGTTTTTTTAGTCAACGTACTGAAACAAAATTGCTCCTGATGGCTCTTCCATCTGTGTGTGAATGTCTTAATATGGGTTCCTGATGTGCAGGTTGGACCAATCCAAGTCCCTTTTATGAGTGAATGAATATATGTGTGTGAATGAGTGAATGCTGACTTGTATTGTGCTTGTAAAAGGTTATGAATGAGTGGCAATGAGTGTCTCCACCCAGGTGCAGGTGTTGGATGCAATGAGTGCCACAACACCGTGCTGCACTTCTTCTTCTCCTCCTACGTCTTCGTCTTTTACATGTTTATTGGCAGATTGGTAGATTCTGCACTTATTAAGCCAACAAAGAATATGGGCTTTATATTATCAGCTTTAATTACCTCTAATTTCTTTTTCAGTATAATACATGATATTGTGAATTATCAATGAACAGACCCACTTATGTTGCTTGTCCCTGCCTGCAACTGGAGGCAACTGAACAGCTTTTTGCCATTTATTCTATGTTTTTTCCCATCTAAGTGTAACTTTTGTGCACATTAATATTCCTGGTATTTCCTCAATATTTTGAAGTAGTACTGTGGTGCAAGATTAATAGAGATGTCAAGAAACAATGCGTACATGCTAACACAATGCGCTGAAGACAGATCCATCAGCCAAAATAGGTCAAACCCAGGTTTCTTGGAGATTAAAGCATCTTATTCCCATAGAATTACCCCTAAAAAAAGGAATTTTATATGTTAAGAACTTGGCCATTTGCTTTCACATTTTCCTACTAATCCATTCAGTCGTTTTCTCATGTATATAATGGTTTTCTGTGAAAAAATCATTTATCAAGCAAAATTACATACGATAGAACAACATAATGATGCCGCATTGTCTGAGAAAAGACTCTTACATGAATTGTTTTCGGTAATTATTGTGAGCAATCTACTCATAGAAGAGCCGTTACGTCTCTCTGATAAAAATCTTTTCCTTGGGAGAAACTAGAGCAACATGAAAAGAAAACAATCAAACAAAAAAAAAAAACAGAGAGGAATTTCATGAGGCTGGAATGTCTCTGCATTCATCTGTCTTGCCAGTACATTCATCAGGCCTGATAAAGAGCTGTCAGCGAGCTGCGTTGCCAACACACACAACAGACGATCCCAGTTGTTGTCATGGTGTAAGTATTTACGATAATTGTCGCCCCTTTAAAAAAACGAGCCAGCTCGAGCTACCTTCTTGTAAAATCATTAACAAGTGGTTCAAAGGGGATGAGGCTGAATCATCAATTTAAACCCGAGAAGGCAGCTGACTCTGATTATTGATAAGCTGCTGTCCAACGCCAGGCAGTGAGAAATGAGATAAAGTTATCCAGCTATTAACCAGGTGAAAGTATGATCAACATTTTTTGGCACTGACAGTTGACCAGTCGCTTAAAAATCCACAAATATTATACAGTCACAGCTTAACGACTGTGTTAGGCATCGCAGGCCTGTGAGGTTTTGGATTTAATGATGTCTGAAGCTTCTTCAACATTTAAAAACTCAAAAGCATTGGAAGAGATTAATTAAAAAGTGTGGTCATGTGTTCTTACATAAGCTATAGCTCACTAACTACATTAGTGGTCTAATTTACAGACCAATGAGCACATCATTAACTAACTACATTAGTGTATGGGGTAAAAAGCTTCAAGACTAATGTGACCACCTCGTCATTCTGTCTCTGTTGGGCTTTTTTTTACTAACATGGAACCGGTTCTGTTCTGGCTCCAGCGACTAATTTTGACTCTTCAGGACATTTTTTAAAAAAACAGTTTGTAATCAGTTGGTTTCTTGCTAAAAACAACAAATTGCATGTCTTCAATAACCTAAAGTGGTAAATGAAGTGTTGTGTTTAAGCTCTACGGGTCACCATGCATCTTGCAACCTCTGTTGATGACATATCCTAGGTTATAATGTTTCTACTTAAAACTAATGGAAAAGCCGCTGGTTAGTTCAAAGAATCCTAAATAAATTTGGTTGAAGTATTTTTGTGGAACAAAAAACTTGTGCGACAGCTGGTCCTGGAAAAAAATCAAATTTTTCAGCTAACATTTGCAGCTGCTTTCCCCTTGATTTGTTTTTGCAAAGTTTGCACCTCAGCAATGTTACCAGAGATCAAATTATGTTTGCAAAACACACTGGCTCGTTCTTATCCTGAAAAACTTTTTGTGAGATTAAAAGTGAAAGAATCAAAAAGTAAAAAAACTAGGATTAAAGTGTGACTGCATTACAGGAACAATGCTGTTTCTGTTCAGTAACCCTCAAGAGTTGAGACTTTAACAGTCAGTCTGAGACAGTGTTTTCATATGAATCATGGAGCCAACAGCAGTATATATACCAGGCTAGCTGTGGGTAATGAAATCTCCCAGAGACCGCAGTCATTTCAGCCAGCAAAAGCAAAATCAACAGCCGTAGAAATGAGAAGGGTGTTTTTTCTGAGATAAAGGAGGTGATGTTTCAATATGCCTCAGAATTTAGCATCATTATCACTGTTATCATTATCACTGTAACCTGCAGACTGTATGTGCAGTTTAACCTTCAAATGGAAAACATACCCTTAAACTGACCACGTAACTGCTCCATGGGAACATCTTATTGCTCCAGGCCATCGTGTAACTTCACAAAGACTATCACCTCCCATTTTTCCACGTACACAAAATGTCCACAGTCCAGTCTGATGAGAGCAGTTAATAAAGCAGTTGTGGGATTACAGTCGCGGTGTAAGTTTAAACCAGCTCGCGGTTTCCACGCAGCAGTTACATAACATCCCTCTATTGAAGAGTAGCAACCTGATTCCATGCACCCTCGACTGTATCTCCGTTCTCTAATTGGCAGCATTAATCTGACAGTATCCCAGGCTTTATTATGTTACTTCATTCTAGACGTGTAGATTGCTTTGCTAATTACACGTGTGCCTCCGTGTTGGGTTTCTCCACCCACAGAAAATTCCTCTGCTTTTGCATGCTTATGCTGTTGCCTTCAGTTATTAAAAAAACAGCAGTTGTTGTTCATTTTAAAAAAGAAATGCTGATTTGTTTCATCTGTTTCTAAAAGCTGGAAAATATAAGATAAGATATAGATTAACAAATCAATATTTAGGATTATAATAGATACTAATTTGTCAGTATACCTGGGGTGTACATTGAGGTGTGTGTGGTCAAACTGATGATTAAGTTTGCTGTCACACACACAGACAATCTGGGGCAACAGAGGATTACAGATTTGTTATGGCATTGGGAAAGGTAAGCATTTCAAAGATTTGTCATATCAAGTTTAGGCTTTTTTTCTCCTCATTTTCCAGAGTGCTACCTAAAACCCCACAGCGCTGCAGCTTTTTTTTTTTTTTTATGAACAAGCTTGAGGTTTGATTAAATTGAGCAGCTGCTCAGCCGTAGAAAAGTTTTCTCTGTCGCTCCCTGTGAAGATGAGCCGGTGAGCAGCGGACGGCGTCCTGCTGCTCCTGGAAACTTTTGACGGGCTGCAGATGCTGATCGCGCTGTGGGTATCAAGAAACGTACACACACAACAAACAAGCACACACACACACATCAGTATGTGTCTGGAAAATCATTGGAGGGTGAACTCAAAAGCCATGCGTGCGCTCAGGAGTCATAATATATATAATATAATATAAACATTTGAGGCCAAAGATTTTATAAAGATTTTTTTTCTGATTTCTTGGATGAGTTTGCATCTTGTGAGTGTGTGTGTTCGAGAAAAAGTGGTTTGAAAATGTACAGATGGATATCAAGCATGCTATCAGTTTCCTCCACAAATTACCATGAGGATTAAACAGTCTTATAAACTTAAAGTCTTAAACAAAAATAAAAGGTTTGAAGAAGGATCAGAGAAAACTGCAAAGCACTGAAAGTAACACTGTGTCTGCCATGACTGTGGTTGACATTAGTCGCTGCAGATGTTACACAGTGCAGAGAAAAGCAGATGTTTGTGGCTTTATGTCACCGTGAAGCATTAAAATGATTTGAATTATGTTTAAATTCATGAAATAGACCTGTAAGCCATTGGGGGGAAATCTTAGCCATCTACAGAGCAGTTTCATAGAGAATATAGAACAAATATGAGAAAATAAACAAACAAAAAACAAAGTTTAATTATATTTTAGGCTTCAGTCACAAACTGAAAACTCTGAAATCTGCATAAAATAATTTATACACACTTAATGTGAAAATGCTGCTAATCAGCTTATTCGCTCTACATAAATCACTCTTATTAGTAAATGGTCTAGACCTGAAAGTTGCAGCACTAGATAGAAGGCGAACAGTGAGTTTCAGCATTAAATTGTACACGAACAAACTGTCACTTTGGAAAGATGTGGTCATATCCTGTTCCTGCTTATGTTTTGTTACACGACGCCCATTAGGGTCATATCTGTTTGTCTAATCAAAGCTGAAATTACTTTGTTGTACGCAACCGTATGTCTTATGACTCACAAGTGCTGCTTACTTTCTCATTTTGGTTGTTGGATGTGCAATTATATGAAAAGAAAAATCTGTTTTTTTTATTGCTCTCCTCAAACCTTTAGCAGTCTGCACCATGCTTTTGCCCGTCATAAAGAACGGGCCATTATTCATTTATTTGATTTTACTCTGTGTTCATAATCTCTGCTTGGATCAGTTGCAGTCGGAAGTGAAATGAAATGCAGGCAATGTGCTGTTAAAACAGATTAGGTTAGACAACAGACAAATTCTCCTTTTCCTGTGCGCCCAAGGACAAAACCCGATGACATGGGGACGGTGTCACATTAATGTGCTGTTATTGTTCACATTACACAGAAGGCATTGTTGCTCTCAATCTACTTGCACACAGTCCCAACAGAAATATAGATAGAAAAAGCTTTACATTAAAAACAACAAAAAATCTAAACATAAATAAATAGAAGAGGTATGATTGATAAGTTCATGGCCTGAGGTGAAAGGAGATGAGTCATAAAGTTCTTGTTATGTGCACACGCAGTCACTTTCACTGGTCATTCGGAAAGTTTGAAGTTCATAGTTTTTGTGGTGTTTCTATTTTGTGCAGTTAGAAACTGCAAGTCAGCACTGTCTGAGGAGCAGAAAGGGCAGTATCGGCCTTTGTGCAATCACCTGCTTCCTCTGTCTCGAGGGCTCACCCAAGGAGGTCCGTGTGGACATTTAGGCAACACTAGTGAAGGATGTCCTAACTTGCAGCATGCTAAAGACGTTGGGCTGAATTTTAAGGTGGCAGAGAAAAATAATGGGCACAAAGAACATTGCTGACTTGCAATTTTCAATCACCAGTAATATAATGAAAGTTAAATAACTTCAAACTGCATGTGCATGTAACAAGAGCTGCATGAACTCATCTCTTTCTACCTCAGGCATTGACCTTATCAATCAACCCCAATACAAAGCCTCCATACAAATACACTTTTAGGTTAATAATAATTGTAGTCTTTATTTTTTATAATTAAAAGACCTGCTCTGTGGGCATACATTGCTGATTATAACCCAAATAAAAGAAGTAGCCTTTAGAAAGGCTCTAACTAATGATGAGTCAAATTACATTATTAATGTAGCCCTGCTATATTCGGCTGCAGCATACGTCTCATGGAGCCTTAGCTTTAGAAACATAACATCCTACAGCACATTTCTAATTAGATTTTTATTTCTTTTAAACATCAGTGGAGCCATGTTTTTTTTGTCTTTTTGGAGATTAAGCCTGTTGGACCCTCCATGTTTAGGGTATTTAATTTAGTGATGAGGAATGTTATTAACAAAATGAAAGGTCCATTAATGAATGTAGTTTACACTGATTCAAAGTGCAATGTGTAGTTATGACATTCTAGAGAATTATTAGCAACTGTGCATGCTCTGTGGAGCTCTCTGAGCTGCAAATTGACTATATAGTTCCATTTTACTTCTCTCATCAATCCCATTTGCAGTGAACAAGCTCTGATAAACACACCGTACACCACATGTACCACAAGTTTACAACTAGCTGCTGAAGAAAGTTGAATTTCAAACTCCAAACTATATTGGAGTTTGTGGAGCACTGTAAATAATAATAGACCTAAATTCATCATGACCGTGACCCCAGTGGGATGATAATGTTGCTTCTCGTCTGCTGGATGCATAAACAGGCATCTGCATACTAAAAAATCAGTGACATCAACCTCATAGCATCATAATTTAACAGGGTTTTGTATTTTTTTTTGTTTTAAAGTTCTGCAGCCCCAAATGGCCAAAAAAAATGCAATTAGACACTAATAGTGTATCATCTGTGCACCATTATCTCTATGTACTGCTGTTCTAACCCTTCAGACTCATTTGTCTGTAGCTGCATTTCATTCACAGCATCCTTTGAAAACATAAATGAGTATAGTGATGGTGAGTCACTTGCGAATGCTTGTTGCATTTCCAATATTGATAAAACTGTGAGAATATAAACGGTGTGTGCAGAGTTGAGCAAGTAGCACAGTGATGGTGAACGCTGACTTTGACAAACAGCTGATAAGCTGTTGAAGCAGGTGAGGTGCCTTTAAGGTCAAAAACCCGCCACTGGCGATTTGACAAGTTGAGTCTCAGGAGACAACATCAGCTGGCCTGAGTTGAGCTGAGACGGGCCAGATTTTCTGTCTAATCTTGAATCTTTGGTCTGAAATGACCTCAAGAGGTGCAGGAGTCGAGTAGCTGGGATATTGACACACAGAGCTTAAGCTTTGTCAGCCAATCAGTCATCCAGTTATAGTCAAAATGTGTTTTTATTACTGTACTACAGTAAAAGTAAGATAGTTGTGTGTATTCAGCACAGTCTAGAAAACTAGCAACAATCCCCTTTTCTGCTTCCATCATTTCCTCTGAAACCTGTTTGCTCTTCTTCCATTCAGATTTTAGCTGCTTGACAAAACATCACAGTAATTACAATCTCATGCAGTTTGACAGCAGTGCCAGTGAGCCGTATATCACAGTTATTTTAACAGACGTGGCACGCTTTATTACTCACTGGGGATGTTTATGAGAGACAACTTTGGATTTATTTTCATATAAAATCTGATTATTTTTTTCTGGTGCAACATATAAACTGAATGGATGCCTCTTATCCAGGTATGTTTTTCCTCTGGTTCTGGGAGTCTGACGACCGATACTGTTAACTGCTGATAGGTAATGTCCAGTTATGTAAGATCCACGTGTGCAGTCAACATCTATTACAGTCAGAAGACCTCAAGTTTCACCCCATGGTCAGCCGGGGCCAGCGTTGGACATGGAAAACACAAATCCTAGATGAGCCTGGATCAGGGGGCGCCTCCTCCTGTATCGATCACTGTTACGTAAACCTGAACCCGGCTCTCCAACATTAAAGCCTTCTCGGCTTTTGTCCTGCCCAAGCAGCGATTGTGCATGTTGGAAAATGGCTGCCATGACCAGACCTCTACAGACCTTGTCTCCCACTCGTTCTCTCTGCTCTCCTGCTTTGGAGTGACTAGATGCTTTTATGTGGAGTGACTAATGCTCGCTCTTAAAGGCCTGGGGAGCATCTCACTGTGTGTGCATGTTTGTGTGTGTGTGTGTGTGTGTGTGTGTGTGTGTGCGCGCACTCATATGCATTAGTGTGTGTGCACAAGAATGCTGTACACAACCAATCAGCACCCAGGGCTCGACTTACTTACATGAAGATGAGTCATGAGAAGATGAAGATGAAGATGAGACTGAGACCCCCCACACACACACACACACACACACTTCATTGTCATCCAAATGGTTTGATTTGTATTTGTGCATAAGAGTTACCAAAACACTGTAGTGCCAAACAATGGGACGTTCAGATGAGAGTTACAGTGGGAGCAGAAGAGAGGTGAGACTGGAAAGTGCAGATTGCCAGAAACAATAACATTCACCGTTGGCCTGTTTTCTTTGAGTGAAAGAGTCCTAAAATTATGTTGTTTGTATGCAGAGGGACTTTTATATCTGCCACACATCAAACAGCCACTTGTGCATTGATCCCCATCGGTGTTGTGATAAGATCTTTATTTGTTTTTCATTAAATTAGCATAATTATTCATTCTGTTAGCCTTTATCTTGTCTATGAAACACACTTTTAATACACTGAAGTAATAAAGTGCAGAAAAAAAAATCCCTGGTCAATCAAAAAAATCCCCCAATGAAAAAAACCCAAACTTTTATTTTTCTGAGAGATAATATGGTCAAATGTGAGCCGTATTAGTAGCCTTAGTAGGAAGTGAAATGTTGGTTGGATTGTCCCAAAACACACTGAAACTGATCACACTGACACATCTCACTGACACACATCATTTGATGCAGGAAGACTCCAGGCATCAGATCTGAAACACCAACACTTCTATGCTTCCCCTGTCTGTCTTACTTCAGCTTTTGATTCCTTTTGGGTTTTTCCAAACATAGTGCAACTGCAGAAATAACAGCTTTGGTCACAGAGTCCTAATATGATGCTTTTTAAAAGGAAACAAGGTTAAAGTTGGAGCATCAAGGCTGTTTGACAGAAATCATCACACTTTTGGTGCTAGCTTGGCTGTTTGAGACGATAACTGTACTTTAAAACAGGTGCATGAGATGCTTTCAGTAGGTCTAGAACCATCTTGCTTCGTATTTCTGTTCACCCTAAGCTGCTTTAACTCCGTATGATGTTTGTGTTTACACTCGGATGTGCAGCGTTGTTGCCTGTAGAGCCTGAATCTGTCTTTGGCTTTGTTCCCATCTGGACACAATACATAATTTATAATTAATTTAAAGAACATTGATACTATCAGAAGTCATTTCAGTGTCAGTAACTGGAGGAACTCTTCACTTTTATCGGATCTCCAGAACATGTTTGTTTCTGTGTGTCAATGCACACAATGCAGTCATCATTATGTAGGTGGAACAGAGTTTACCACCCTCATTTCACACTAAAAATATCCTCCGTGTGGGCCAAGATAATGAATGTATGAATGGATGAATGGATGAATGGATGGAGATATCTATACAGCAGTTACTGGTTTGTCTGAAAAATTTATGGTGACTATGTTTGTGTTGGTTTTGTGTTCTTTAGTTTTATCCTTAAATATTTGCACGTAGACTCTATATTTGCTTAACACCTTACTGATGTAACTGACTGGTTAGCTGAAGTGAAAGTAGCTGTATAAGAGAAACATCATGGCGGGTGTTGCATGTTGTCTCTATCACCTCTCTTTACAGGGCACTGCCACTGTAAACAGAAATATCGAGCTGAAGGGAAGGAAAAGCATTTGACAGAAATTAATTCAAAGCAGCAGCTGGCCAACGGGTGAATCATTGCAACTGAAATATCTACCAACCATTTCTTACTCACTTTATCTTCACCACATGTTCCACTGTGGCTGTTTTTCAAATGTGTCTCCATGAAATGAAGTTTGTACACTACTAGTTTGTCTTCAGACGTGATGAGAAAAGGTAAATGCTGCCTTGATTTTGTTCAGTGAAATGAAATGCTTAATTTTTGTGCAGCACTGGAATCATAGAGGGGATGGAGGTTTTGGGTGGATGCTGGGAATCCTGAGTCCCGTGAGTTGTTAGATTAAAGCAACAAAGGCACTTCAGATTACAGAAAAGTAAGTAAGTACTGTGAGTACCAGAACATAAACACAAAAAAAAAGTTAGGGAAAAGTTTGACATTTTGGAATATTTAGTCATTCACTGTCTTGAGAAACTGTCTTCATTTCATTTTAAAGCACCATCAGTTTGGGGACTCTGTGAAAAAATCTTAGTATAAGATTTAGTATCAGTGTAAGTATAAGAGCCACTGCTCTAAGATACTTCAACAGACATTTTTCCCCTCTTTTATGATGTTTTATTGTCTAAATAGCTAGTTTATTCATCAGAAAAAGGGCAGACTGGCTAATATAGACAGGAATCTAGTTAAAGTCCTACTGAAAATTTGTTCAACATAAATATAACAGGGATGTTGTAAATAAGTACGTTTTTATTGATGTTCAGATTTTGCAAACTGGGCTTGCATTTAATGCTTTTTAAAATTATTTCATTTTTAACAATGAAATGAAATGTTTTATCTATATTTAAAACATGGCCTGATCAGTTTAATGTCCAATGGAAATATAAAGGCTCCAAAATGCCACAGAGTGGATGAACCAATCAGGACACACTGTTGTGACTGATCAGAATGAGGTGTCTGCACAGCACAGAAGTTTGGAGGAGGTTGAATTGAGCCACTAATCCTGAAAAAATCTGTTGTGTCTCCGGTTCAGGTTGAAATTTTACATTTTCCTGCATAACTTTTCCTTCTGTCTCCTGCAAACGTCTGTTGAATGTAAACTTGAGACCTGTGTGATAAACCAAAGTGCTCGACTGTTTCCCTCTGTGGCACATTGCAGCTTCCCTCCCTCCCAGATTCCCTCTTTGATCACTCACACACACACACACACACACACATCCTCCCACTGACTTCCACAGTTTCTGTTTTCCTTTTGAGCAGGTCGGTTTTAATTTATTTATGCTCCTTTACCTCTCATTCAGATAATTTGTTATCATACCTCTCCGCTCCTCGTCTCTCTCTGCTGATTCTGTCCAATTTAGCTCCAATTAGCGCGTTCTTGATGCTTTCAAGGTGAGGACTGTGGATAATTTAACTTTCTGTGCTGAAATATGTAAATTAACAACCTGCTATGTTTAGTAGACACTGTGTTAGTGTGTTTGGATCAGACTTTGCTTACGTGTCATTTTAAAGTGAATGACTGTGCGAGCTTTGCAGGTTTTATGTGAATAGGTGTGTCCTTCGCACTTTGACATTTTTAACATCAAAGAAGTTATGAAAGTGTAATTTGAACAGCCTTTTTTCAGAAGCTTAAGCCATAACCAAAGGATTTTATTTGTCTAGTTTATCTTTAATTGATCTGAAATCAGGTAATTATGAGGCAGGATGCCAGAACGAAACTGTTTGGGCTGCTTGAGTAAAGTGTTTTTCATCTGTTTTGGTATGTTTGGTAGCAGATTTTATAAATGCTGTGATTGGATATCAGAAAATGATTCTCCCAGCGAACAGTTACCAGTTTCAGCTTTCGCTCATACCTTCGACTGTGAAAAACATCTTTATGTTCAGGGGACTTTGCAGTTTCATTTTCCTTGGGCCAGCTCCATGCAGCTATTTTGGCTTTCACTGACGTCTGTTGGATTATGCAGAGAAACCACAACGTCCTCTTTTAGGATTTTTGTTTTACTTCTCTGGCCACTAACAGTAAATCCTTTCTTTCTTCAGCCAACTGCTGGTTTTTTATACAGTCATGGTTTTCTGCTGCTTCATTAGACGTACGGCTCTGCAGTTGGCAGAGTTAAATTGCTGCCACAGGACTGATGGAAAATTCCATTCAATTTTTAATGCTAACAAATGGTTGACATGTTGATTTTTCCTGCAGACACAGTATCTCTCAGTGTGTGCAGGAGATCTCTGGCCCACACAGTCTGGTGTTCAGAAAACAAAGAGTGTCTCAAAAAAATACACTGTTAAGCGATGCTTTTTTTTTCAATGTAAGACATATCAGACAATCAAAAAAACTGTTAAAAGTGAGTAAGATTTTTATTCCATCTGTCATTCTTCTAATGTGAACATATGCACTTGTGTTTTTTTTTATCTCAGGTGAGCTTCTGTACTTAAGATTAACTGCAGAAGGTGCGAACTGTCTTCTCACAGCCTCCTTAACTGAGAAAATTAAAAAGATGTATCGTCAGTGAAGATAATATCACATCTCCACTTTAATCTCTTCTGTAAGATCAATCTTGTTAATAATAATCATGAATGTCTGGCAGAATTTATGATGGTGAATTTTGCAATTGATTTAATTTGATTGAAATTGCAACAGCCAGTTTAAGAGCAGAGAGAAGTTTGATCTTTTATCTTAACCTCTATAAGTAAAACTCACAGTGTTTTAATACAAAAACCAAACTCCCTTCACAGTTTAGCCGAATTACAGAGAAATGAGAGAGTGACTCTGGGATAGAAAGGTAAATGAATGGGCGGGACAGTGAATGAGTGAATCAGGGAAGAAGAGAATAAGAGAGTGACTGTTGACAAGGAGGGATAAATGAGTTTTTGTGTCAGAAATAATTAACCAACCAGCATCAGTGAATAAATGACTAATCAGTGAATGCATAAAGAGAGATTGATTGACTGAATGAATAAGTGAAAAAAGGTTGACTTAGTATTCAAAGATCAGGTAGTGAATGAATGATTTAAAGAATGAATCAATGGGGAGAAATGAAGGGATAAATGAATGAATCAGCAGGTCACTCAGAGTTTGTGAATGAAAAAGAAGTCAGTTAATGAATGGATGAGAGTCAGTGAGTGTGTGAATAAAAGTAAGGAAGGATGAATAAATTATGAGAAAGAAGGATTTAAAAAAGATGAGTGATTAAACAATGATTCAAAAAAGTGAGTAAAAGACTTTTCAAACTAAATAAATTCATTCATCACAAAGTTGCCTTTTCCTGTCAAACTGTTTCTTAAAGGACTCAACTGTCTCCTAAACATTTGCACCTTTAAGTCACACAAATCACACTGTATAACACATAATGCTGTGCTCTGCTGCCACAATTAAGAGAAATAAAATGCACAGTTTCTTTTTATAATCAGAATCAAGTTCAAACATCTTTTCAGACATGTCGCGTTGTTTCTTTCCCTCTGTTGCAGTGTGTCAGCATGCAGGGAAAGATGTGTTATTTGTTATCTGAGTGTTTCCTCTCTGGGTTTCCTGCAAGCTAATTGGAGCCCTCCCATGTGTCCCAGCTGAAAAAGCTGCATGTTTGCAGTTAAAAATAGGTGCAGCATTTCCTGCTGTGCCAAGCAGAGGATTCATTTCCAAAAGACCCCACCTCAGTTCTGCTTGTTAAATCCAGCGGTGGCTGCTGCATCCAGTGAAATCACACACAAATATGAACAAAACACATTGTGCATTATAAAATTTTTAAAAAAGGGAGGTAATTTAATTCCAGTTCTGCAACACTGGGACTTAGCTCAGTGTCTGGGCACTAAAAAATGACTACGAATAATAAACTAGGCTTCACACACCATGTGTTTAACAATATATTACTGAGAAATGCACCTGCCATTTGTGGACAAGAATGACTTTCAACCAGATAAAATATCTGTTATCATTTTATGGGAAACTATAACAAAAGACAGCTATATTCAACATTTTTACTGTTAATATATAATGATATAAGCATCCTTGTGGAGGAGCCTCTAAATTCATACAAACTGGTACATTTACTGTGACTGAAGGAGCCTAACATACTGTTTTAAAGTATAAAATGTCTATTTTAAACATAATCAGGGCACAGGCACACTAACTGAGCAGATGTGAACCACTGATAACAAGCTTTTGCACTGCAGACTAGTTTACTTTAGCTTCCTTTACATCTCCTACTTGACTTGATTCAATATTTTTGTTATTTTTTCAATAAGAAACTTGCCAAGTAGCTACATGCTAATCATGAAACTCAATAACATTTGATCTCCTCAGAAATATTCAGACTGCTCTTACAACTTTGCAAGGGCAGTTTGAAGGGCAGAAACAAAAAGTAAGAGAGGCATAAAGTGTAAAAAAAACAACCTTCTTTTAGCTACTGAAGAATTGTGTATTGATGATGCATTGATCCCAAACTCCTGTTAGACATCACTGAAAGTCTGGCACACAGGATGTGATGCATTTCTCACCGCGATGCATCAAAACAAGCATAAATCAAAGACACTCCTCCACAGTAGATGGCACATTTTCCAAGCTTTCAAAGTTTTGGATTCTAATAAATGTTTCTGCAACTCATTCACTCTTTGAAGTAATGTTGTGGCCCATTATGTGACAGAATGCAACAGTTTTTTAAGCTTAAAGAAGAATATCTCAGACATGCGTAAAGCTCTTGATGTTCTGCTGGTTTTGCATATTTGTTTTCAATTTGCTCAATACAAAACCAGTTATTTCTGCTTTGATCAAGAAGTTTGTACTTGTGTCCTTTGGACCAAAAACAGCACTATGTTTAGAAAAAAAGAAATTGCAGCTGAAAGCTGATCAGATGCCGGAACTAACACTGGTTCAAAACACAGGAAAGATTTACTACTTAAATCCTGGATGACGCCTCACTGTGTCAAACCAGGTTCAAGTTTTTTTTTTGCAGAACTCATCCAATGTGCCGTTATCCATCTGCTGCCTTTGTTTATTTGACTGACTTCCCTTTTATTTTGCTGCTTAGAACAATTAATTGGATTTAAGTAGATAATTGTGGGGTTTAATTGTACTCATAAAAGTAGCAGACAGAAAACCCATTTTAAATCCACACGCAGGTTCGGGATCTCCTGAGATAAAAGCGACAGGTACGAGGTCTTCAGATGAGGCTGCCAAGTGTTTGTACTTTTTATTTCTCTCTTTATTTGTTGTTTGTGTCGGTCCGGTGTTGTCAAAGCGCCCCCCCTGTGCTCACCGGCCTCTCCTCGCGTGTCAGACTTGATCAGTCGGCTCCATGTGATGTCGTTCCTCGCTTGCATTCCCATGCATTATGTTGAAAACACTCTCCCAGAGGACGGGGCGGAGGGCACCATAAGTCATAAGAAAGAAACCTGTGTTTGGGGTAAATGTAATCATTGTCATGGCAACAAGGGCTGGAATCTTTGATAGAGGCTATTTGTCTATGGAAAACACTATCCTCAACAGTGAGTGTGTGTTTGTGAGTGTGTGTGTGTGTGTGTGTGTGTGTGTTTCTTTGTGTGGCCATGTGTTTGAGTTTGGTAAGTGTGAGTGATTAAAAAAAAACATCTGTGTGTGAACGTTTACGCGCTCTCTTATTCTGTAGTTTTTTCCGTGTCTCACCCTCAGTTTGGAAAATGTGTTTTCGGAGAGCAGAGGTTTTCCAAACAGAGCTCTGGCAAACAGGAGAGCTTGAGAAAACAATAATATATGAATGATTTTCTTATGTGACTCATTCTGCTGAACATTCTGGTGTGAAATTCAACCTCTCAACAGCAAAAAAAAAAAAAAAAGCCTGGTGATATCAGTAGCAGTTCAGGGTCTTAGCTGTCGTGCTACATGCTGTTTTTAAGTGGCTCTCTGTAACAGCTGGGGAGCAGGGTTTTAATCCACAGCGCGGGGCTGAATTATGCATTATACAGCGAATATTACACTGTGTCAATTCAAATGCAGTGCTTGTCCTGTCTTCTCTGTCTACACTCTTTCTTCAGCTACTCAGCTGTGAATGCCACATGAAGAAAAAAAAACACGTGCTTCAGTATTTTATGCAGATTTTTTTTTCTGTGCTTCTTTAAGAAGTTTTTACTGTGTATTTGCAATAATGTTCGGTACTCTCTGACACTTAATTCTTAGCTTTTAGGCCATGTTTATGTGCACTGTGTAAGGCATAGTTTGTAGACTTTCTGGTTGCCCGGATTCTGTCAGTGTAATTTACTCACTCCTCATTTCATACTTCCAGGTCTGTGTGCTCATTGTGGTCATGCATATAATTTAATGATCAATGACTCCATGCTTGGTGAGCGTTAAAAAACAGGCCTGTCTTTTCCTAACCTTCCCCACCCTCACTGTTTTTCTCTATTCTTTTTTTTTTAGTTTAATATGCAATATGTAAATTCTGTTGCTGGAGGTCTCTCCATCAAAACAATGAAAATAAAAGTTTGATGATGCTGTGAGGTATTTTTGGATCATGATCATTTGTTAGTTTGGTTCTAAACAACGACTGCAGGTCAAAAATCTGTCTGTCAGACTCCATTAAACGTTCACACAAGGTGATGTGTTTGCTAACTTTCGTTCTCGCTCTTTGACTGGTGTTAGCAGCAAAATGAAATGACTAAAATTACAGATTTCAGTGTGGAAATTCTCCATATTGTAAGTTTTGGTCTACAGATTTATCTAATAAAGAAGATGCAACCAAAAATAAATATGCCTCTGCTCTCTCAGGGTTTCCATCATATTTCAAGACTCAACAATAGTTTAAAGTCATTACAGCAGACTAGGATTTGTATTAATGAGAGCACACAGCCGCTCTGTTCAATGGAAATAATGGCATTGTGAAGTAATAATGGTGAGTCAATGTGATACTCAACTCTTCCCCCTCCTCCTCCTTCAAGTCCGACACCTCTGATTCAAGACACAACATCTAAATCTCCTTAAGTCTCCCATTCATGTAAACTTTGAAAACGCTGAGAGATAACTCTTCAAGAGAAATTCTCCACCGAAGGATTCACTTTTTGGAGTCCAGAATGAGGCTTAAAGACAGTCTGGGAAGCTGGCCCACAATCAATCCAGTAATCATGCTTAAGTTTATACCACTGCAATTAACCTCAAGTGTCTAATCAAGTAATATTGGAGAACAGAGAAAAGCACCTTTTTCAGTCGTCCTCATCAGCTGTTTGCAGAGCTCGTCTTTTCCTCCCGCCTCCTTCACCTTCTCTCTCTTTTTAATTAAGTCCAAATGTTTGAATCAGCTGCCTTGACCACATGCCAAGAGAGTCTTCCCTTCCTTTTTTTAAAAGAAAATGATCATGTTTAATTTTAATTTCTGCATCCAACATATGTGTGAAGTGTATACAGATAAAATTAAAACAGGAGCCGTCTGCTGTGAATGCATGTACCTAGTTTATGCTTTTTGATTTTTTCCTCTCTTTTAATGAAACATACAGCTTTTAAAATAAAAGGAGTGTCTGCCTTTGTTCTTAATCCTTGAGATTTAATCCCTGATTGCTTAAGCGACACCTATGGTTGTCAGTGGTAACAGAAAGCACAACGTTCTGCAGCTCCTACAACTCCGGTGGCAGCAAACATGCTGGTTTGCTGGTAACCGAACAGACTTGCATTGTCTTGATAAAGAAGAATGTCAGTAATTTTTTTCAGCCACAAGATTGTGCACATCATGAGTAGCTTTCCACACAACAGCAGGACACAATGACATGGTTATGTTATGTTGGAGGCATGCGGCCATCAGCTAACTGTGGCTGCTTCTTCTCGTTCCTTTAATTAACAATATTTTAAACTGATTTGCTGCCAAAAATTATTGTCTTGTTTCGTAGACGCATCTTTTATGAAAAATCAGTCAGTGATGAATAAACTGTTGCTATGTTTCCTGCAGCAGCCTCAAGTCACCTCATGTTTTGCCTGTTGAACAAATTTAATGTTAAAAAAATGGCAGTAGGAAATGTTAGAGTAAGTACATTAAACAGAGAGGCTGGAATCAATAAGAAAATTAAAAAGCTGGATAACATGCATGCATGTTTTCAGCTTGTCTTAACAGCAGCATGAACAGCGCTGCTGAGTACTGTTTATTATTGCAAGACTTGCTGCATTCACACTATTGGACTAAATAAGATGGCTGAATGTTGATGCATTGTCTCAGACAGTCAGAGTCTCTTTGACAGAGCTGTTGCAATTATAGAGCATGCATTAAGAAAGAGGTGGAAGACGTAGTAAAAGAAGTAGGAAAAGTGGTGGAGAAAATAACCTGAGACAAAGAGGCTTTTTGAAATGAGAGCGGAAGGAGATCTGCACTGAAACAGTTCAAAGAGAAAAGAGAAGAGAATTTGTGAAGAGCCGTATCTACCTCAATTTCATGAAAGAAGCAAATACAGTATTTGCTCTGTGCTGGAAAAGTTCAGAAAGTACTTTTATTTTTTAACCATGAGAGGATTATATGAAGAAGGCACACCTATAAACAGCAGGATATTCTATGGTCCTTTATTCAAACAGTGCAGGGTTTGTTCCCAGCTGACAGAGCATCCTTATCTGAACTTTTTTTTTTATTTTAAACAAAAAAGGGATTATCAAAATGTCAGACAATCACTATATTCACAAAACACAACAACACTGAATATCCTGTTTAAGTGTCGAGCCAAAAAGATGAAAGACTGCACAGTTATTATTCCCAGTTTACGTATTAGTTATGGTGATAAACCCTCCCCTTTTAGCAGCAACAGAATACCAAAGAGAGCACAATGTTACAAAAAACGAGTTAAAAATGCATTCAGTGCAAATGAAATAGTTTGATTTACTGAAATACATTCATTATGTTTGACTTTTTTCTAAATTCAGCTTTTTTTGTGTTATGAATAACTTTTTAAGGTTGCAGAAAATCTTTGAAAGAAACAATCTGGCAAGAAAAATCTCTCTTTTGTTGAACTGCTCATAGCTAATGTTTTCAAAGTGATTGAAGGTATGTGGAGGCGACATTTCAAGTAGTTAGAAGTCGCTGCTTTTAATCAATTACAGATGAAAAGTCGAACCCAGTTTTTTTCTTTTTGCTTTAAAATACAACTATAACACAATAGGCACTGACTTAAGTTTTTACTTTGTTCATGTCACCACAGATTTCACCACAGATATCACTGCACTCTGGCCTACTTTGGATTATCGCTTCATTACTCATCTCTTTAAACTGCAGAGTGCATTTTTAAGGTGAGCTGAGTCAACCCAAACAGGTGAACAGTGCCAGTGTGTGAGTCACTGCACTCATGTTCATGTTAGTTGATTTTTCAACAACCAAAATGTGTGAGGTCACAGTTTTGCATGAGTGTTATACGTAAAGGTGGTAGGTGCACACATATATTCTAACTGGCAGGATTAGGAAACAGGAAATATCCCTTTTACTACACCAAACCGCTATGGATGGAGAGGTCTATCCGATGCATGACCACAGTTTCCCATTAACAAAAAAAAATGAATTACAAGCACAAAAGTTGCCAGTTGGAAAGGAGACATGAAGAAAATGGCCAGGAGCCAGTGCTTGTGGGAAAGACTTGTCTAAGGCTTTTGATTTTTGCTCGAAAAGGATCGAGGCTGCCATGTTTCCTCTCAAGACGCTTAAAAAAGTCTGACCATGTGCACAAATTGCATTTCCAGGTGACGAGTTTTTATTTTCCACATGCAAGAAGTGAAGGGAAGGGACAGAAAGAGAAAATAACTATTAAGGTTAGCCTTCAGAGTGACAATGCTCATTAGGATTTTCCTTTGCGAATGAAAGTAAATTAAGATGTCTGAGAAAGGCGTGATTTAGGGCAGACAAGAGACGCTGTGGGAGCTGTGACAGACAAATTAATTCGACGCTTTGACAAAAGTCTGTATTGTGGCCCAGCCACAGGAAGACACACAGACAGAGCACACTGACAGAGACATAACATGACCACAAAGTCAAGCTGTTGTGGTTGGATTTGACACGAACACTCATGCAGCTTCAGAGGGTGAGTTTAAAAGGGTTGATTGAAAAGTTCATGGCCTGAGGGAGAAGGAGATGAGTCAAACTGCCCTTGTTGCACGCACATGCAGTTAAACTCTTTGAGGTATTAAGCAGAGAGTTTGGAATTAATATCTTTTAGAGACAATTCTGTTACAAGTAAATTAAATAATAGTCAGCACTGAGTGAAGAAATGGACATCTTTGACCTTCATGCAGTTATCTGCTACCCTTGTATTAAGGACATGGTTAATACAATAAAGGCAGGGTGTCCTTTCTTGCAGCATGATGAAAAATGGGCTGCTGAATTTCAACATGACAAATAGAGCCTTGAAAAAGACCCCTGTGCAGGAAGGATGGTCACCGTCAGCACACAGGAGACCACTGACAAGATTCATGACGATCTTGACAGATCAATGAGCCCATGCAGTTATCCAAAACAAAATCTAAATGACCAAGTGTTTGCTGGCTGGGGCCTGAAATTCCTTTGGCCTGATGGGAAACCAATTCTCTGGGTTTTTAAAATCCTCTCTGAAACTGACTCCTACGACAGGCCACAAACGCATCACTGACCCTCTTTTGATCATACAGTTTGCTGTGCTTGACTCATGTGGGCCATTTCAAACCACCATAATTACCTGTTGCTTTAAAATGATATTGAATGACTACAATTGTGGATAAAACATGGTTTCAAAATGACCGAGTCGGCCATTACAGCAATTTATCCCCATAAAAATAAAAACAGCTGTCAAATCAAATGTTGTTTTTGCTAATGGCTGGTAATCATCTGGTAGGTAGTGAAATGTGTAGTTTAATGTTACGAGCGGAGTGTCTATATGAGCCCAGGGGCCAGTGCAACCTCTATTATGTGCCTTTTTAACCAATTTTTACATTATTTAATTTCATTTAATGTTTTTTTTTTTTCAATTAGGCAGTGATGTTTGGTCAGATCAAGTGTGTATGTGTGTGTGTGTGTGTGTGTGTATTGTCAGATACCAGATATTTGTGCATGCACATCGTTTATGCATCCAGGCTCAGGTTGGTACAGCTAGAACAAAGTACGACTATTAGATAATACAAAGATAGAAATGCACACACACACATGCACACGTATGCACACACACACACACACTTTGCTTCAGATGTGTGAAGCCTGTGCATACAGAGGATTTTTCAATCAATCCCTGTTAAAGTGATCATTCGTGGGCAAACTCCCACAGTCAGTCATACATGGATTTATGCTCTGCTTTAATCACTCCAACTCCTCCAACAATACAATAAACACTTTTAGCAGAGTTCGCAGGTGGGATGATGGTTGCAGATTGTGTCTGTGGTGCTTCTTTGGCGATTCATGCATTCATGCAGGTAGGCGGCTGGCAGCTGGCAGCTTCATGTGTAATGGAGGCAGCACAGAGGGTTGGCAGGGACGAAAACATCTGAAGTTAGAGGTAAACAACCCCTTAACATTCACCTTTTTTGGCCTATTTGAAACAGCTTAATAGAGAAGCCTTCAATAGAAAACTATTAGGCCAAAAACGCATATATGCATTAGTGTATTTGTTAGTGGATAATCAAACAAATCAAAAAATGTCCAGCACAGCTGAAAACAGGCAAAAAAATCAAACACTTAAATCTTAATAAGTTTTGCTTAGTCAATAGTGATTTGAACAGGATAAGTGAGGGAGGGGGCTTTTTGCCAGGGTACAAATGTTGGTCATAGTAGGTGATAAATGTTGAATTAAAACTAAATCTTTAGTTTTAAAGATGCTTCAGATTATTTTTGACAAACTATTGGACCCTTTACTGAAGGTTGCTTCTCCTCTATCACTTACATACCTCTCTGTCCTGTTTAGTGTCTCATAACAACAAAATCATCTTAAAAAAACTCCCTCTCTCTTCCATGTGGCTCTATTAATCTTTAAAAGTACATAGAAAGCAGCATCGCATGTATACAAGCTGTCAGCTCTTAAAAATGTTTAAACCTGCCTGACAATCCACCTCGTCTCAATCATACATTTTTGCATGGGACTCTAAGCACAAAGTAATGGGACAGATTCGTCTCCCCTCTGCAGAAGGTTTCAGGCCGTCGGCCATGCTTGATAAATCAAACTGATCAGACAGTCTGCTGATAAACACGCTGTTCAGCAGCAGCTTTCAAACTAATTGCTTGTTGCTGCCGTTCCGTCCAAACCTCTGACAAAATATGCTCGTGCAATTAAGTCTTGGTTCAAAGTTTGGATTAATTTTAATCCAGCACGGTTTAATTTAGCGAGCCGGGTTGCAAGTGTTGCTCAACAAACTAATTTAGAGCTGATGAGATTCTGACCTGGAATTAGGAATTAAGAATTTACCACTGAGCCCGAAAGAAATCATGGATCTAATTAATCCAGCAAATCATCTGAAGAGGAGACAAAAAAAACCTTGAAAAGTTCCAGCAGTTGGTCAAAATGAGGAGAGAGTATATTTCTGTAAGACAAAACCAAAGTTTATCGGTTCTCAGATATTCCTGTATTAGTTGCTTTTTGTTAAAAGGTTGGTAGTTTAATTCAACTCTTAAAATAATATAAATTAAACACCGTTTTGTTTTATCCGGTCACAAAGATAAATGTTTGTGAACGTTAGAGTTTTTAACATTTGTATCTTTCTGAGTTCATAACCAAAACATCCTGCAAACTTTCTTTTAAATATAAAATATCATGAAATCATGTGCTTGAATATTACTTTAGATATGTGTTTAATGTGGGATATCACATGTGACAACATTGTTTTTACATGTGATGTCTCACGCTTGGCATAAAAAATATGTGTTTTAAAAAAATCACATTGACCTTTGTGTGTTTTTCACATGCATGTTTCATATGATAAATACAAAGCATCTTTTTCAGCACTGGTAGGTTGCAATTAGTATGTTAACACCGACTTCTCCATCTAGTTGTTAAACATTCTTATAATATCCAAATTAACTTTTCAAAAGGAAGAATGGCAGGTTGTTTTTTATGTCCTACATGGCTTACTGATACTTTCCTTGTAACAAAAAACACACACTTAAAAAGAAGAAAATGTTTGAAAATAAATCAACAACCCTTTTATTGTTGTCTTATTACTTTCAACTTAGCTTATTCACAATAGTTTTTAAAGCTGTTGCAAGAGGTCAACACTCAATCTCACGTCCCACCATTTTCGAGGCTTTAAATCAAATTTCTTTGACAGAATTCCCATGGGGCTGTCGTGCAAAATGATTTCTAGTTTGTAGTGTGGTTTGCACGTTGGGAATGTGTTTCCAGCTTCCATTATCAAGGGAAACAACATGGTAATTTTTATGCTTGGCAGCACGACTGGCAGGCATCTACATCTGCTGTTGGTAAGTGATTGTAGGCGTTTCATTAAGTCACTGTTGAAGCGCACATGTGAGAAATGCCTGCGGGGGCATGAGATGGAGAAGGCTGGTTCGGAGGTGGTGCGACGTGACTGACGGGGATGAGCAGATAATGACAGTTTTCATTTTGGGTAAACGGCTCCATGCTTTTGTTCACACAAATTATGAAATTGTGCTTAATGTACCATCAGGTGCAGTTATAATCTGTGCATGAAATAAATAATACACAAGGCGTGACATTAAAAATAAAGCAATCAGTGTCATGGTGAAAGAAATCAATATAAAAATACCTGACATAGCAGTGATCCCTGACCAGAAGTAGGCGAAAAGATCAATATGCCACTGATCTGAAAATATCAAATATATGAACTGTGTTAGCCATAACACCTAAACATGTGTTGCAATAAACAGTGAGTGAAAACTAGTTAACAGGCAGAAAGGTTCAAACATTGAGCTTATAGAAACACATGAACGGTAAAAACCTCCAGGTTCTGCTGCTCTGTGTGGTAGTTTAATAATGGCAAAACTAACACAACCTAAAAAATGCCATAAAATACAAACTCATTAATGTGCAAATACTCAGTTTCATTTAAATAAACAGTGTTACGTAACAACCATTTCCATAACCAGACCATCTAAAATATTTTGTCCTTGAGTGATGTGCCTCCAATTTGCTAATTCCAAGGTTCTGCTCCTTTAATTTCACAAAGTTCAAAACCACTCAAACCATTTCTTTTTAGCAATTCAACAAAAGTTATGTTGTTGCTAAACAACAATCAAAAAAAATTAAAGAAAAAGGGTTGACAAATGTCCTTTCAGTCTGTCTTCATCAAAATAAACAGACCTGACATTTAAATTACCTTAGTGAATCCTTGAGTAGTTTAATTCTGACTTCTGCCATTTTTTTCTATCCTTAAAACATTTAATTTGTCTGCTTTGATTGTCTGTCTAATGTGACCTTAATGTAAACTAATTAAATCTCCTCAGAAGCAGATAAGCTTTTCTCTGTGCTGGAAGCCATTTGTGCTTATTACTTTGAGTTGAGAGAAGAAGAAAACAGGTCAGTTTTAGTTCCACGTCCTAAATTAATTTATGCTGTTTACAAGAATCATTATTAGAAGGTAGGTCAGCTCAAATTCATTTCTAGTGAACAGTTATAGACCAAACTCTATTCTAAAAACAGATGTTTTACAGTTAGGGCATGATGTATCACATTAAAACTTTTTGTACACCAGGTTTATCAAGACAAACAAGATACATTAATGTAGACTGATGCAGTGTAAGTTATTAAACTAACAAAAAAAAGAATTACAGGTAGATGAAAGTGCAGGTAAGTAAATCTTTCAGGTAGGCAGAAATGCAAAAACAGGGATCAAGAAAACAGAGAAACACAAGGGAACCAGAACAGGATGAACTAATAACTAAAAGAGTAAAAACACCTGGACTAAATAAACTGGGAAGTGATTAACTAATCAATCACAGGTGTTACAGAAAAACAGGCAGGACATGAAAGAAAACCAAGAGGAAAAACTAACAACATTAAACAGGAAATAACTGAACCTGAACGCAAACCAGGACAAAAAGCATAACTAAAAATCACTTTTTTCTTAAATATCAACATTAAAACACACAGATAATGCAAAATTTATTTGGATTACCCGAAATTATTGCTCATATACATGATTATATGAGCTATTCTATTAAAAACCAGCATTGTATTTTGGTTCATTTGCATTTCCTCACTCTGCTTTTCCTATCTAATAATCTCAGCAGTCAAGACATGTTTCCAAGACTGCAGACAGTCCTAGTTTTGACATTTTGGACTCTAAACCATTCATTCTGTCAGTAAGTCGCGGGGCTAAAGGCTTAGATAAGAGCTGCTGTCTCTTTTTATCAGTGTCACAGAAAAGAAAAACATCTAAACTTATAGATTACTTGGCTGCTGGCATTGAAGTAATTGGCGCTAACCCACTTTTCAGCTGCTTCTGCTGTCTCCTATCATGCTACATATACTGTACATTGATTATGTAACTCAAAGATGAAGCAGAACATTTGGGCGGTGTTTAACTTCTCATTCAAGGAGAGCTTGCAAAGATCAGTGACTAGGAAAGTAAAATTAGTTTGTTTTTTTGTACCCAGTTCTGTGGCCCATATGTCTCATTAACAGCGAAAACCACATCTTGGCATTAATGATGTTTCCTAAACGCTGCCTCCATTTGTGCCCTGCCTTTAATTCACTGTGACAGCCTGTCATGGTGTAATGTGACTCGCCGTGTTGCTCATGTGCTTTCCAAACTGCACCTCTCACCCTTCCACACACAAACATAAATAAACACACAGCACCTGAAGCTTGGCTTGTCTCGCAGCAGCTAACACATCTAATGAGTGCCATGCGAGCCAACAATAAAAACAGCGATGGGACCCGCTTGAGTTTTGGCTCGGTGGACCGCATTCATGGACAAGGCTGCCTAAATGAACAGCATCAGATGAGCAGATGTGTGAGTTTTTGCCCACAGAAAAGTGCTGACGGAGAGCTCGGTGGCAGGGGTTGAAATGAACACAGTGTGTGTTATGTCCCCGGCGTACAATGTGCCGCACGTACCACCGATCCTGGCCTGAATATTTATAGTCCATCATGTGTTCATCTGTGTATGTTTGTATGCGTGTGTGTTGTGTGTGTGTGTGTGTGTGACTGGGAAAGCCAGTGTAGATCTGAGAGCCCCGCAGGGGTGTGAGGCAAGAAGCAGCAAGAGGCAGAAAATCCCCTCTGCCTTTGGATTAGTGTCAGTGAGCAGGAAGCCAGGCACCGTGCTACATGTGCATGTGCACCCTCCTAAAGTCAGCCCCTGAAGGATTATTTTATTTATTTTATTTTTTTTCCGTCCACGGTTGGAACATAACCCCCCAACCCCCGTAATTTAGTGGCAACTTTGCTGATATTGCCTGATGTCGATGTGCGTCATGTTGATCAGATTGGTAATTGCTGTGTGATTACGGTGATTAGTGAAAATTGCGGCGCAGTCTTTGCCTTATGTGGCATGAATACAACATGCATCTCTCAAGTTTCAAATTTTGTAGAGATTTGTTTATCCTGCAAAAAAAAGGGCATCATGTGATTTTTAAAAACCTCCTTGGGGGCCTCCAAACATTTTGTTGGTCAAGATTGTTCATTATCTGACCTTTTGTTGTCCAGCACACCACACAAACACAGCCGTCAGAACAAATAACATCTGAAATCTTCAGCAAAGGACAGCAGAAGTCGTCTCTGTTTTAGTTCTGTCTTGTTTCGTTGGACCGCACTGAAGCTTCCTCTGAAAACTGTAACAGGTGACCTGCCTGTGTGAAAACTCTGGTGCTTTGATGATGATAGTTTGGAGCAGTTGTGACACACAGATCACAGGAAGATTTAGACATGAGTGTATTAACAAAAAACACTTCAGTGGCACAGGGGATATTCTGAAGGGAGGGAGAGCTTAAGTGCAATCTATCATAATCACGCAGTTTTAGTTTAAATAATAAAATTAAAGGCTGAAGGGTGAGTTGACAGTTTTCTACCTGCAGCAGTAGGAGATGTTTTGTTCTATGATGAATAACAGGGTGTATATGAAGCTGAAAGCAAAGCCCAAATGACACAGTGTTAAAATATTGATATAATTATTGCAAGGGACCATAAACACAGATCGTGCCTCACTGCACCAGTTCGTCTTAAAGGAAAATGTATTTTTCCATCCAAGAAATGTACAACCTGCAAACTATCCTCGTAGTTTTTCATGTCTATGAAGCTGGCGGTGTGTCTGTCTAGATCCCAGCAGATAAATGACTAATTTAAGTGTATAACCAATGTGAATATTGGCAGAGAACTAAGAGTAATTACTGTGTTGCCACAGGAGGCTTTTCCAAAAGAACAACAGCTGCAGTCTTTATTGTACAGATAAATATTTTTTCTTAAGCAGAAAAACTCTCTCAAGAGGAAAGTTTTATTAAACATCACACACTCTGCTTGCAGATTATGTCAGACCAACATGGTCTGTGATGTACAGGAACAGATTTGTCATTTCACTGCCTTGCAGAAAAGAGGTGGACCTTACAGGAGTGCTGCAGGCTTGATGTGCAGGCAACAGTAACAAGTAATGAGAAGCTGTTATGTCTCATTTCCCAACCTGATTCAGCAGTAATAGTATTTACAGCCAATGTCCTTACCTATTTGCCCTCCTAAAAGAGTTTTTTTTTTCCCATCTGAGGTACAGACATTATTGCTCTCTCCATGTGGAAAACTTATTGGTTTCACAGGTCTCTGCGGTGGTGAGGTGGATGAAACGCTGTGTAGATTCATGACTGAAGCTAATGCCCTGCTTACGTTTGGTTGTGTTGAATTAATCTCAATCACTGTGAATGTCAGCACAGATGCATTAGCTTGTTTTTTAAGCTAATCACCTATTTGTATATCAGATTGTATGTCTACAGTTTTGCAGCCTGGCACTGTGAGGACCAAAAATGGTACAATTTCATCTGTTGTCTGTCATGTATCGCTAATGTCCTCCAAGAGCAAATGTGCAGCTGTTCTTATCCAAAGACAGAATGCATAGCTGCGGCTAATTATAGCGGCCATACTGCCAATAATATCTTATAGGAAAGGGTGAACTCGTAAAACTTGTAATGTGAAATGCAAAGCTGGTCAGAACGACACGTCTAACCTGAGGAAACAACCTATCCAATAGATAATCTATCTCACAGTTTAAGGGTGCTGAAAGCCTGAAGTCCAGATACTGATATCAGTTGAAAAGTGAACAGTACCCAACCTTATATGTCTGTGATTTATTAATCCTCTTCATAAAATGTCAGACAGACAGTAACTTTTACTCTTACAGCACCAATTTCTCCATTACTTCTAGTGGATTTCTGCCTCTGCTCTTGTCTTTTAATATATTTGATGCTGAGCAATAAGGAGCGATAAGCTATCAGAGTATTTTGTGTTGACTACTTTCTCTGGATTGCAAAATTTCAAAACTGTCATGGCCTCAGCTCAGCCCTGCAAACCCATGAAAACTGATAACTGCTTTAGTTAGAGGACATAACGACATATGACACCAGTCAGAAGATGATTTGAATCAAACTGTGCTAAGATCTGATTGGTTAGTTGCAGCTCTTACAGCTTAAAGCAGCTGTAAATGGAAAAAAAACAACAACAACTTATATGAATCACTGAACAAATCCAAGATGTAGGCAGTGATTCAGAGGTCTGGAGGAGGCTGAACTGGGCCTGCATGTCGGAGACAATATGTGGGGTTAGAAGCAAAGTGTTTTTTCAAAAACAGTAAAGTGAGCTTCAGAAATCAGGTGGAACAACTGTTGAATATCAGCTTTGGGGTTGAAATCTCCCTCCACATAATATCCTGCCTGCAGGTTTTCTCTCTTGCAGTCAAAACAAGCCACTTTCCACAAACAATATAATAATTTTAAATCCAGCACTATGGAAAAAAAAGCAGCCACTAGGCCTTTAAACTGTGAATAGTGATAGCTTCTGGGTAGCAGGTGGTTTTGTGGATCTGAACAAGTTTAACCTGGCGCTGTTAGCTTAGCCTTGAGGAGGCAGAGCCCTAAAGTGACAGGCTGGGAGATGAATGTTGTTCTTCTGCATGTGGCGCTAAAAAAACAATCCTTCCTCCTGCTTGGCAATATACTTAAAGGCATCCAGGTGTTCATGCAGCTGGAAGGCCAGGTACATGACTTCCAGGTGCAGAGTTATGGCACGAGTGATTACTTCATTGGATTCTCCTGTTTCAGCCTTAAGAACTTAATAAAATAAATGCTTTTCTCTGTATTTTCATGATATCCTTACATGTGCTCTCAGTCAGTTTCTGGCATCTGTCCCCTGGACCGGGGCGAGACCTCTCATCATACTTCTTTTCGGGAGAAACCTGCATGTGGGGCAGCTACGTGAGTGAAAATCCAAAATGAACCTGCAGAGACTTGAAGATTAAACTCTCTGAAGGTTTTTTTTTCTCCTCTTACTCAGTGAGGAAACTTCTAAGTAAATGTCAAAAAGTGACATTTAGTGTGGCCATAAAAAAACACAATGAGAGTCAGACACAATAAATGCTGATCCATCACTCTGATCTCCACACCTTTGCTTTTTCACCTTGCTGCATCAATGACACACTACTTTTTGACCATGAAAAGTATAAATAAAGGCTGCAGCTCTCTGATATGAATGCCTTAAACTCATATTCCTTCTGATGGCCAGCGGGAGAAACTTCACTGCTTGCAAAGAGCAGCCTGACTGTATTTAGGTTTATGAGAAAAATGATTTATTACCTCAGTAAACAGTTTACAAATGAGTTTATGGTCACAGTTGCTAGTTTTAATCTTCAAAACAGCATGTTCATTGTGCGAATTATGGTTCAATTTACAGTAAAACAGGCGATAAAGCAGAGTTTACTTCAGGGTGAGGTTACCTTGTGATTGACAAGTCACTACCATGGCAAGAGTCCACAAGTTCTCAGTCTTATCCAATCAGGACAATGCAGATCCTCTCAGCTAGGTATCTGTGGATATTCTCATTCGTCCAGGTCAAAGTCATATCTGGGCGATTAAATCGAAGGCAACTGGACTTTGTCAATTTGTCAGTGAAGACATTTTGCCTCCACTCCAAGGGGCTTCATCAGTTCATGCCCAACAGACTAAACTGAGTTAGTCTGGCAAACTGGTGCAAAACTCAGGTTTGTAACCTCTGTGAAAGTGCTCCCAGAGCTCCACCCCCTTGTCCAGATATGATCACCTGAGACTCTAACAAGCCAAGATGGCGGCATTCCTTTGTCCAAACTCAACACATCCAATCAGTGGGCTATTAAAAATAGTTTCTTTATAATTTTAAGGTAAATTTTTACAAGACAGAATTAATTCTGTGTTAAACTCTTCAAATTTGGCAAACTTCCTGTCAACTTTGGCAACCAAACTTCCTGATTCTGGCAACCTCTGAACTCCCGGGGCTGTCAGGCTGCTCCTTTTACATTCATCATCTCTGCAACAGCAAAGCTCCTCACGCAACAAATGACTCCCTGTAACATTACAGCCTCCCATTAGAAAGAAATTAGGCCTAATGTGTTGCTGGACGTCTGCTCGTAAATTCACGGGAAGGTTTGCTTTATGTCTTTGTACAATTTAGTGCACAGCACTGACCTCAGGTTGAAACCTCAGATCGCAGAATAACTCACCTGTCCTCATGTGGCAGCTGCACCAACCTGCCAGTGAAAACATTTCATTCAGTGAGTATTCTGGCATTTTAGTGTGCAGTTCCTGGTGTATCCCTGTTTCCCTCCAGCTGTAGGTTGCCTACTTTAAACTGTTCACACACAGGCGCTGCTTTATTTTAACACAAACACCTGAGAAACAGGGCATGAGTGCAGAACGCCGCTGTGCCGTACCGTAAACAGCTCTCTTCATTTTCTTTACTCAGAGTGGCATTTTAGCCTCAGAGGCAAATAAGAGCGGGGTAAGAGGCACTTAATAATGTTAAGGATATCCTCTGATCTTGCATGAATTCACCTAGTCGCTGCACTTCAGTCATTTCTAACAGCCTGCACATTCTGCATATTCAGTGTTTATACTGATTTGAATATTGAATTCTGTGTGTCTTCTTATCATAACAGGTACAGGGATAAATTTACAACCCTCTTACCTGTGTGTGTGTGTGTGTGTGTGTGTTTGTGTGCGTGTGTATGTTTCTGTAGCTCTGCAAACAAACAAACAAAACCTAAAATGTAAACAAGCACAGGTTTAGCTCCAAATTCTTAATAAGCAAATGAGGTAAAAACAGTCAGTATGTTTGTTGTAATTGCCTTGTGCCTGCTGCAGCTATGATTGCATACAGAATGGCTGAAACTCCAGGGAGACTATGTGAAAAATCCTGAAATTATTGAGGTGGAGAATTATACAACAGCTGCTCTATTAAAAGAGGACGCTTGTCTCTAATAGTCTGCATCTTAATAAGCACAAATAGCTATGACACAGAACAGTTATTCTGTAAAATGTTTGGCCCTACAGGGGGTAGCCAGCATAACATAAACACTTCATGAAGATAAAAATTTAAATTTGACCTGAATTAACATTACAAACACAGCTACAGAGGAGGATTAGGATAAATGTCACTCTGCAACAGTTGTGTGTGTCTGCAGAGTTGCTGAACCACCTTGTTATCACAGTTTCTGTTTGTAACTGCAGTTTGCAGTGTTTGCCATTGATTGCAGTGATTCTCTGAGATTTATCTGTTGACATTTTATTATTCTGTTTTGTTTTCCCTCTTTTGGATTGTTGCACCTGCTGTTTGGGCACAGCTCTGCTTTTATAGCCAACATATGCTGCTAATTTGCATAAAGACAAATGTAACTCACCTTTGTAGCAGTGACTGTCAGTAAATTATTGGTTGGAGTTTGGAGAGAATTTGTGGCACTGATTTACTGTTACTATCTTTACTTTTCTTTAAGTTTGTTCAGTAACTGAAACAAATCCAGTGGCTGAACCTACTGAACCTACCTGTCAAAACTTTAATTAATTCTTATTGCTGTCCTCCCACCTCCCATTTCCACCATTTTCGAGTGAAAATGAAGACTTTGTTAGGTTTAGTTTCTGAAACCTTTGTTTGACTCAAAATGGTTTAAGATAAGTTCCCTGAAACCTCCACAGTAACATGTTAGACATCGTCAAAAACTGTAAGAGCATCCCTCCCCAACATAAAGTGTTTTTTTAAAGTGTTTTAACATCCAAAATATTAATTTATGTGATTGAACAGTGCAGTCATAAAAAAACATATATATTTCACTCAATTTAAACTTTTGTGTGCAAATTAAAACTTGAACAAGCAGATAGCAAATTGATATGAAACTGTTAAACCAAGTAGAATATGATGCTTTTTAAATTCTTTGTGCTTCTTAGTAGTAAAAAAAGAGGAAAAAATATGTATGTTAGAGATTAAATACTGATAACTGACCTATTTCTAATGCAACAAGTGATATTTCCCTGCTAATCTGCTAAACAAACCTCAGACCTATTTCCTCCTCAAGTGCCTCAGAAGGAGCTGCTGCTTAATGACCCTGATGATTATCTTCAGTGGGATGTTTCTTGCCAAACCTCTGGGTGGGAAAGGAAAATATGTACAGTATCAGTTTGCCATTGGGGCAATTTGCTCCAAGTTCAGGGTGCCATTTTTTTTTTCTCCAAGTATGATGACAGATTCGCATGCATTTCCTGTTTCTGTTTCTGTTGCAGCGCTGCCAGTTAAAAGGAGAGGGAGTGCCCCCCCAACCCCCCCACCCATATCTCTGGAAAAACTGCAGAGAACAAGCAAAACATTGTGACTGGTCGTCTCGAGCACGAGACTGAAAAGCAACAACAACTGAAAGGGGACTCGTTATTTTGACGAGAGGTGATGTGAGCGACGTCGGTAAACAAACCCGCCAGGGTTGAGGTTGAGGCTGGAGTTGGCAAATGAGTAAGTCATGGCCCAAAATGATTGCCTTAATTACTACACATATACAGATGTATCAAGTGATGAAACTAAGAGACTTATAAAAGTTCAAAGATGTTTTCTTTACATGTGAAAAAAAGTGTCTTGTAAGGAACAGATGTGAATATTTTAATATGATAGAGATAATGTTTGGTTGTAACGTCGACATAATGTTTTAGTTGGGTCGGCTTCGTAGGTGTCATTGGTTACTAAATGGTGAGTTTGCTCTCTGCTTATGTGCAGTCAGCATTACAACTTAATCTTTTTTTATCTTGTTTCATATTGTCAACCAAACAAGGCTGGCCTGAGTGGCTCACTCAAACGCTGGCAACAAACTTTTAAGTCCCATCGTGTCATAACACATGAAAACTCCTCATTCAGAAGGTGTATAGAGGGTCGAGAGAGAAATACGAGACATACATTGACTGGCTCAATTCAACACACTGAAATACATCAGAAGAATATCCTCTTACATTACGATCCACTTACACTTAAGCAAAGATGTCAGGCACATAAACAGCATCATAAATATCTGCCACACTCACTCTCTATCACAGAAAAACAGCGGGGCGTTTTCCGCCCGGGAATCATCGACGCAAAGATGAAACACCTTAGGTTTTTTTCCTCAGATGCAAAATTTAGAGCTGACCAGCTGCTTTGTTGATATGTTTTCACTTTGAATTTAACTGTATGCAAAAGTAACATGGACGTGTGTTATATATTTTTTTAAACCTAGCCTTGATAATTACATAACCAAAGGTGAAACCCTGATTTTATTGTATGTTGTGGACTTCTGGAAAATGTTGTGATATAGATGCACACTGAATAGGAAAAAAATGTAAATAGCAGACATTTATACTTGTGTGTCCTAAGATGTGTTGCAGGTAGAGTAATTTGAGACTTTTTACTTTCTTTGACTGTTATGACCATCAACCATATCATCTGTGTTCGGTTTGTCCTCGCTGATAAAAAATCATGTTCCTCATATTGTGTCCAATGCTGCTCCAACATTCTTCATTATCATGTTTCCGGTATTCTTTTATTCTTTTTCCTTTGTTTTATTTTTTTTTTTTTGCATACAGCCCATTAAAAATTCACCTAGTTGTTGATTTAAAAAAACACACACATGAAGTTGCTAAT
This sequence comes from Acanthurus lineatus, assembly GCA_029814665.1. Taxonomy (NCBI): domain Eukaryota; kingdom Metazoa; phylum Chordata; class Actinopteri; order Acanthuriformes; family Acanthuridae; genus Acanthurus; species Acanthurus lineatus. The sequence continues at coordinate 25,344,310 of JAPZDV010000001.1, forward strand.
GTTGGTGCAGCTTTGCCAGGAAAACGTTGGATTTTCTTACCTCTCTCAGACCTGCGATGTTAAAAGAACCATGAATTTAATGATTAGAAATGTCAGCTGACATGCCAGTTTTATTTTTGTTTTTTTAAAGTAGTAGTAGTTTCTATCACATCTTTTAAGGAAGACAGTGTTTTATTTTCCTGTATTTTCCTTAAAAGACATCCTTTACTTGCTGTGACATGATGCACAGTTTGAATTCAGAGCTCTTTACCTGAGTGTCTTTTTCCTCTTTTCTCGTAAAGAAAATCCAAAGTTCACATTCTTGCTCTTTGTCCGAAAATTTGTATCCTGTAATTACCTCAACGATAGTATCCCTCAGACAAGCTGTTTACTGAATGTTTCAGATATTTCCTTAATGTCACAGAAACTTGTAGCCACAAAAATAGCCACAATAGTTTTAAAATAGATGTCAATAGTTTACCTGGGAAAACCTTCAGGGGAGGATGTTTTTACTGAGAAGGAGTAGATACAAACTGAGTTTAAGGTTGAAGTTCACTGGAAACACTGGTACACTTTATTTTTTCTATCATCAAATCTGCAGAAGTTGTTGCTTCTTTAAAAAAAAAGAAAAGAAAAGAAAGAAAACATGACAGAAACGAACCACAGTGGATAATAAAATCAGGTCGTGAGCTTCACTTAAATGTTTGCTTGGGCAACAAATTAAATTATATTTATGCAAATATGAAAATATCAGTGCTATTAGTTTGAGAATAGAGAAGTAATAAAGCGCAAACACAAAGCAAACACTTTCGCCATTAATTCATCTATATTTTCTTTTATTTTAATTTGAATTGAACTGTTACAATGAGATTAAAAGTAAATGAAAAGCTCCTCCCTCAATAGTAATTTCCAGTGAAGTCATTGGAAAATTGATAAGCAAACTGCAGGAGAAAACAAATGATAATTTAGGGGTTTGAGTAACAGAGGATATCGATTTCAAAGCTTTTAAAAATAAAGATCCAGTTTTGGAAATATGCTCATTCCCTTTTGCATTAAGACACTTGTTAATTTCTGTACATCATATAAATATTGAAGCTCATTAACTTATTGTATCAGCACCAGGACCTCCAGCATTTAGATCAAGTTAATGTATTTTCAGACAGCAAGATTTACTAGAAAATGGTTGGCACAAAATTCCTGGTTAAACCACAGTTGTTGTTAAACATGTCAATTAATATGTTTTAAAAGCAAAGTAAAGCAAAGCCGAGCTAACCAGCTACTGGCTTTTAGTGTACAGACATGAAAGTTTTTCAGGTCGTCTTCACATGAAAGAGAACAAACATATTTCCTAAAATGTCAGAACTATTCCTTTCAGAGATGAATTAAACAAAAATATAACCTCTGTGTTGAAATATGTTTTCAGAAGCGATTTTATCACTCTAATCTTGTCAGATTATGGGCCTCAAGCACAAGCTGTTCCTAACCTGAGGCTTTGGTTCAAGCCTGATGTAGCAAACCCACACGTGCAACCGTCACACCAACAGCAATAGTGGCCAGAAGCTGCACTGCAACAATACTGATACATTTGTGTAAAAAAACAAATTAATCTATCCACTGATATGTTCAGTAACAGCTCGGGTTTATCACAGAGCAGCACATAAGACGCTAAGCCAAAGAGTAACATGCCCACAGGTTAATAGAGAGAACAAGAACAAGATCAAGCCTGAGAATTGATCCTCCAGGCCACCACATCCAATCAGGCAGAATAAACGAGCACACGAGGAGACAAGAAATCTGTTTAACAGGACACTTTCTAACCCACTTCCTCAATCTACGAATTAAAAATATTTATTCGGTTAGAGGCTACAATTATGTCAAGTTGCACTGATGCTGTACAATGTTCTTAAATCTCCTGTCAGCAGGAGATCAATATACCGTAATGCAGGAAAAAAAGAGATGTGAAAGTAGATGTGCAGATTTTGAAGCAGATTGAATATCAAAGACAGAAAAATTAGACTTTTGCATTGAATCAAAGTGTCATATTTGTCACATGGAAACTCATCAGGTCATCAAGTTGTGTGACGAGTGAAAAAGGATAAGTGGGAAAATATTCTAAAGATTAAATAAGTAATAAAAGTTGTCCTTGATTAACTTGTTCAGCTAGATTTTTTCCTGTGGATTCTGAAATAACCTGCAGTTATAACTTTTGTGCAAACTATTGTAAGAAAGGGTTGACATTTAGTCCGTGTAGGGACATTAGATAAAAGAGAAATTGTTAATTATTATCACCTCCGAGCTGGAAAACTCAGCAGGGCTTCACTATTTTTTTCTGAACACGAACAAAAGTCGCTGTCGTTGCTGCCGGCCAGAGGAGGAAGAGGAGGAAACTCACCCGACACAGTTTAACTCGTTTTCAGTTGTGCTGTCGGAAAAACATCCCGTCAAATTTCACAGATCAGAACAAATTAGAAAGAAACTGTCTTGTTGGGAATTGATTTCACATTGCCTCAGTGTGAGAAACTGCTTTTCTCTTAAAGCTCACATATTTCTGAGGCCTGAACATCCCTGAGACTCCTCTCATCCTCTGTGCTTCCACACAACAACCAGGAAAGACTAACTCTGAGATGAATGCCTCCTCAGATCAATAACAAAAGATTTCTTCTAGAAAACAGCCAATTGACCACAAACCTAAAGCCCCGCAACACAACAGACCAATGCTAAGGTTTTACTGATGTGCTAAATTTAAACTGCTGTCCATTTTAATCCTGCAGCCCAGTTTTTCATTTCCATGTATGAAATATGTTCTGGGAAAAAGCCTCAGGATGTTTCTGTAAAATTAAAAGTTATGATGTTATTTATTGGTCGTCTGTTATCAGTCGTTGCATGTTGAGCCGAACCTGCTGAACTAAACACCCCGTCAAGCACCGTCAGACCCCTCAGAGCCGAGGGAGGAGCAGATTCACTGGGAATACGCCACATTATTTAAATCAGGAGCAACCAGGCAAATGATACAAAAAAGGAGCCAAAATCATTATAAGCTGCCCTGAGCAATTTTTATCCGCCAAATCAAATGAAAAGTAGCCAGTGGAAACAGCCCAATCTGGCTGCTTTTGCACGTAGTGATTAGGGCAGATGTGTTCGAAAAGAGAGACTTTTTGCACATCCACATTTGGTTTAAAAAATAAATGTTATTTGTCTCTGAAAGCTGTGGGACATCTTGAAAAGAGACAAGTGGACTAAGCTGAATATCTTCTCGCTGCACCCAGGCAGCACTGCAGACGTCACGTCTAAGGCTCAGTTTGATGTTACGTACCACAGACACGCACACAAAGAAAAGTGACGCCTTAGTCTGAGGATAAAAACTAGAGTGTTTATTGTAACATCCACAGCGTTAGATAACACCAGGAACCCGTTTTATGTCTTAATCTCCTTATAAACAAGGTGGCTTATGAGGAGCACTGCGAAACTGTTGAACAGTGACGCAGTTTGTTTTCGCTTAGCACCTGTGCTATTAGGCGACTGACTGGATTTTGGGTTGTTTTGCTTCATCTGCCTCCTGCAGAACAGTGTTAGTGCTCTTTGCTGAAAATACAGTGATTACAGTGTCGCCTGGTCACCTCTGTGTTTATGGAAATTATGTCAGTTAGGAGACAAAATAAAATGCTTTGCACAATTCACACGTGTTTGTTGAAAGGTCTTGGTATTGACGGCTAATGTCAGCATTTTGCTCCAATTAATGGCTTAAAAACTGCACTCGATCTGTTGAATAATCAATGGGCACTGCTTAAAGTTGTCATTTGTGTAATAATTAGAAGATGACTCATTCCCACAGAGATTATGATATTGATTAAATGATAACAGCCCTCATTAACTTGAATATCACTCAAAAGGAACTTTGTCACTGCGGATCACCTTTCATTTTCTGGCTCATAATGTAACCAGAGCAGCGAGGAGGCCGGCTAAACCATGCTAACTGCAGTGGGGATTAGCATGTTCACATATGTAACGGGGACCACGGAGACGATACGGTGTGTTGTACGATGTGGCTCGAATACGAAAACAATGACAAACACACACACACACGCAAACACATCTTGTGGTCAGAGCACCTGCAGGGCAAACAGTGAGTTCAGTGCTGTGAGATTTTCCTTGAGCAAAGAAACCAGCCTGCTTCAGGACTGCTGCTGTCCTCTCTGGACGTCTCAGAGGAACGTGAACACTGAACACACCAAACCTTTGTTCATCAAGCTACTAGACTCTAAAAAAAAAAGAGCTTTGCAGTCAGTGCAATCACAGAGATACCTTTTGTGAATTGAAAATAGACCTGCAACATTATTTTTATCCTGAAAAAATGCCAAACATTCACTGATTTAACCTTCACATGTGAGAATTTGATGCTTTTATTTGACACAGTAAACTAAATATTCTAGACTTTTTGACTGTCAAACAATCCGACTACATATTGTCCGAGTGTGGAAAATTATAACAGGCGTTTGACACTGTTTTAAAGTTTCATTGACAAAAAGAGAAGTTGATTAACTGGCAGATTAATCAATAATAAAAATCCAATTTCAGTCACAGCCCTCATGAACAACAACTGCAGTTGCAGGATACTAAGTATCCTCCTCATGCTCAGTAATGAATGCACGCCGCTCTGTGATCTTGCAAATTAATGCTTCAAATCACTTTTGGCAATGAAAAGATCGATGTGAGACGCCCTGCGGGTAGTTGACCCCTCATGACCACCGTAATTCGTCCATTAAAAGTATAATTTGACAGCCTGCTGACAGATTTAAAAATGCACACGGTCCCTTTTAAAGCACAGAACATTAATGGATTAGCTCTTATCGACCTGTTATTATGGTGACAGATCATTGTCATGTTACATTTAATGGATTAAATGTGAGGAACGGCACATTTCTGCATGACATACATCCAAATGTATAGGCCAAGATTTATTAAGCATATGGAATATAGACTGTAATACAATGTGTCATGGGCATTTTTTTGCACAATATGTCTCTGAATTACCAACATATGACAGAATTTGCATTTAGATGAGAAAGTGTCAAGTGTCTTCGCATCATTTGCTTGTAGTTCCTTACATAGTTCACAACAGCATGATGAAGGAGGGCCCCAGTGTGTTGGATAAAAGAAGAAAGTGCACAAACAAAAGACCAAAACATACAAATAAAAAAAGATACTCACATGTAAATTTGACACGACAAGTATGTGATTCACACCCACAAAGATCCGGTTTCCATGCAAGCTGGTGCAGTTTGGTCAGTCGAGGCCACGGTTACATTTACACGGTGGTTATAATCCAGTGTATCTACATTAGTCATTAAGATTTCACCATCTTCTCACCTGCAGAGGTGAACTATCTACATGCAGCCAGCAGAGATGTTGCTGCACCGCTGTTGTGCTGCATCGATGCAGTGTGGGTAGCCATCAATAACGGAGACTACACATTTGTTTTTTTTGGGACGATGGTGGTTGGATACGAGGGGGGCGGGGTTTGCATTTGTTTTAATGTCAGTGCTTCACTTATGTGTATGCTTAATGTTCAAACTGTTCATCTGCCTTTCACTCATAACAAAGGAGGGAAATCTTTATCAATCAGCAAAGGAAAACTGACAGATTATAAAAATGAACATGTAAAATATTTCTACAGTTCAGGTGTTGAGAAATATCCATGTGAGTTTTTGGCCAGCCTTGCTTTTATTCTGCATGATGCTTTGTTTTGAGAAAAATGCATCTTAACCCAAGGAATGTTTGTATTCTTTTCCTGAGGGTGCTCCTCTCCTCCTCTTCCTCTCTCTGTCTCATCCTCTCTCTCTCTTTCTCTCTCTGTATCTTTGGAGCTCGTCACTTCTGACCTTAATTCTCCCTTTTTTTGTTTTTCTTCTTTGTTTTATTTTTGGTAAACCTTCCAACTTCTGGATTTTCTACATTCATAACATTTTGTAGACAGCAATATGAGATGTGATTGAAATGGAATATGTGCAATGTTGATTAAAGAAAAATATAATATATTCAATAAAAACTCAGAAAGCAGAAGTGTTTCCACATGTGTTTCTTTTCGTCAGTGAACTGATGATACATTCATTTATATTCTTCATAATGTGGTTCATGTTTTTTTCTCATTTAAAGTTGTCAAAGGTATATGTTACTCAATATTCAGACCTCTGCTCAGTTACTGTGCTGTCCAACGCACATGCGGCTCAAATAACAACCGGTTTAACCAGTAAAAAGTCATGTTTTAATGCCTTTATTATCATTGATGGTGTGAAAACTTCAGATTTCCACACAGAGAAATAAAAAGTGTGTGTTCAGTTGAAGCTCAGTAATAAAAAACAAGGGCTGAAGAGTCAATCAGAGTGAATGGAGGAGGCGAAGGACAGATCAGTGTCTGGTTCACAGACCTTAAGCTGAGAGCAACACGCAGGAACAAGAGGCACCGTTGTGTCACACTGACCTCCTCTGTCACAAATAGCTTTGTAGTTATGTAATTTAGGTAGTTTTGGAGACAAGACTCGGTGCATAGAAGTTTATGACCTTCCATTGTGTTCTCCAGGGTTGTTCTTAGTACAATCACAGCTGAAAAAAATCCATCACAGAGGTGATTGGAATGACAAATCAGGTGCTTCTGAGCTGATAAGTTGAATTATAAACCTTGAGGGTGCATTCGTTCTGCTTCCTGTTCGGTTAAATGTGTTGACTTTGACTGGGCCACCAGTAATATTAGAGCTCAAAACATTCATTAAATGACCAATTATTCTAGTGCACAAAGTCATAGTTTGCCTGCTGTTTGTGTGCAACATTCAGTGCCTGTAAATAGGAGATTGATAAAAGCAAATTCATGTTATTGGCTATTATGAAGTAATCAGTCATGATGGATTAAACCTTTTGTTTGTGCAAAAGCAGCAAAATTACAACATTTCTGCTTGAAATGTATATAAGAAGCACTGTTTTACTCATATACAATCACTCTAACTATTTTGCCACTGAATTCTCAGTGTAAAACAGAAAACAATAATGTCATACAATCCAGCGCTTGGTGTCAGTATACAGAGATGCTAACCTGCTAAAGCTCAGCACATCCTTCATCCTGACTGCAAATATTTTGTTTGCTGTCGGTCGAACTGTTGCAACATGTTTATGCTCATCACTTGTGTCCCTCAGACAGAAACAGCTCTGTCAGCAGGGCCCAAGTATCACATTGACAGAACGTTTTCATCCACAGCGGCCTTTTACGGCGCTTGTTTTTGAAACTTGATGCCGGGCCGTTCATGTTCGACACTGTTTAAATATTTTAAGTGGGTCGGTTGTGGTGCAATTACTTGACTCTTGGACAAACACCAGTTCATCCATCAAGCTGGTGATGGACAGACTGTGGCCGGGTTCTGCTTTGCCTCCTAACTGAGCTAACACACAAGATCTGCGAGGATGCAACCTGTTCACCTTCCACAAAACCTTCACAAAACCACATTGTTATTATTTTTAATGCTTCAAAAACCTTTTGAGAGACTAAAGGAGTTTGTTGTGCATGAAAGCAACCCTTAAAGGTCAATGAATGACTCTGAGATCAGGTCACAGAGAGCAAAAAATGAGGCCGCAGCATTGGAGATATATATATAGTAGTTCACCCTTTACAGCTGTCTCCACAAAACCACAAGACCATGTACGTGAGGTCTATGCTACACAATCAGAGATCATGTGCACACACACATGACGAGCAATAAATGTTTGCCACACACCCGGATCAACTCATTCAGATGACTGGTTCGTCATTGTTAGCCAACCTGAAAGAGCAGCGATGCAGAAAATGTCATCGCTCTCGTGGTTGAACCTGCATAAACTATGAATGTGAGCAAATACGTCTGTCTAAAAATGGTCACAAAACATCTCATACTTTTTGGATTTCTGTTTGTCTGCTTGTTTGTTGTGTATTTTGGCACTTTGCATGCACTGAAGTAAAGAATAACAATGCTGTTGTTCTTTACATGTGTGTTTTGTAGCTCATACAGTCTTGAATTGTTAATCCTGGTATTAAGATTCGAGTGTTTGACCAAAGTCTTATTTCATGTCTGCATTCATTGTGCGGTAGTTTGTGTAAGTGTTTATCATCTTGAAGTGGGATAAACCAACCAGCATGCAGCAGGGCAAAAATGAGTCTCCATGCTTTGTTAGTGTTGATATTGTTATTGACATTTTGTTTCCTATTGTTACATATTTATACTGTTGAGAAAAGACCTTTATTTCACAACTGCAAGATGAAGAGAGAAAATAAATTCTTATATGCATCTTGATGTGGATGTGGGAGATTTTAACTTTTACAGAGCCGACCAGCAATTAGCAGTAACAAAGAAGATCAGCTGACCGATGCACTGTGCAACAGAGAAGCTGCTCTACGCTGATGAAGACATAATGTTTAAAAAAACACAGCCGAGCTTTCCTTCTCATGTTGTGATTTTCATCCAGGCTGGAGACTGTAGGATGTGTTCAAATAATTAAATTAATGAAGATAGCTTTTATAAAAAGAAATAGATTCTTGGATATTATTCACAAACATGTCTGGAAATTAGGATACTTTAAGGTCCATCTACTGTTACTTTTATCGTTGCATCATAATCTTCTGAATCTAAATCACATCACGTTGTGAAGTTCCAAGTGATTCCCACCATCAGTACCTCTTAGTGAACTCGGTTGGCTGGAGATTCAAGAGTATATAAGCCATAAATTCAAAAGGTTCTCAGGAAAAGGTCTGTATTTTAAGCAGATTATTACCAGCTTAAAATGTTTAATTTCTATGAAAAAAAATGATCTATGTGAATTTTGTCCTGTTTTTTTTACAGTGAGTTAAGATTAAAATCACCTCTTGTTTTGTTTTTTTAAGTGTTGAACAAAAAGCAAAACTTAGTTGAATGTTAAGTGAGACATACAAACAGAAGTAAACAAGTCAGAGTGCTGTCGCAGCACCGTCTGAGCTTCACACTCGTCCTTCGCTTATGTCAGAGTCTCCTACTGTCTTCCAGGAAGACACCCCATCACTCAGAGGTGTAAGACAACACCTGACAGGAAACAATATCTCGGCACATGCTCGCAGGCTGCTCTCATACATTCATGCCAGTGAATTTGGCGTTCGCCGTTTCCCCTCTACATGGAAACCAGACTCCGCCGTACTGCAGGCTGCTGGTCACTGTAACCCAATCGCACAAGTCCCAAAAGGTAGCTGCCCGCTCCTTTACAAACAACGCTCCTGTCGCAGGGCTGCGGACGGAAAAGTTGTCAGCAACAATTGTGCTTGCTGCTATAGACAAACTGTTCTTTTACATCCAGAAAATGCCAGCAGGCCTTCTGCCAGACAAATACAGCATGACTCAGGCCAGTGACCTCCCCAGGGGAACACTTATCAGCTTGTGCACTTAGATCCAGTGGCGCTGACCTGGGACTTACTCCCCCGGCAAACTCCTTTCACTCTCAATTTTTTAAAATTTGACAGTAAGCAGCACTAGATAGATGTATTTTAAGGGATAGATATAGCATTTTACAGTATCGCTGTCAGATTTACCTGTGTCTGAGGTGATAGATTAATGTGGACATGGCAAAATAAAGACTGAGATATATAGGGGTCAGAGAGACAGACGGATGACAGTCAGACAAACATAAAAATAGATGTTTTTCAATAAATGCCAACACCCTGACAAACTGCCTTATAAGATCAATTCTTGGGAAAGGTCAGTGGAAAAAAATTGTGCTGCAGAAAGAGATGAGAAACAGCAGTGCAATCCCAAATCAACCACGTTACATCAAACCATCAGCAGTTTCTACTGGATTTATCTCAGCTCCCAACAGCTACTTTGAAGTTGGGAGGCTTAAGCAGCTTGTTAGGCTTCAAATCTTCCTGCACACAAAGTGAGGAGAAATCACGGTTTGGGTTGTCAGGATAAGGTGCTATTAGTCTGATAAAACTGTCCTTATTGTGAATTCAATCCAAATATGCCTCTCATCTCGCAGCCTCCTTACAAACACAGAGCAAATGGATACTGTCAGATGTTTCTGTGGTTTAATATGAACAGTTTCTTTCACATGTTCATTGTTCGAGGTGGGAATGGCAGAGTAACTCTCTTTACAATGCTGCCATGATGATAATGATGGTATCTCAATACAGCAAATCTGTGAAACTTGACACATTACAAGACAGAGATTTACAATACGTGTATGTGTCACTGAAGAGGAAAAACACCCCTTAAAAAAGCAAAATGCAGGAACTGAACATATTTATTCTTTGCACTGTGATGTCAGTTTCACAGAATTTGTCAAATGAGATGAAACTTTGTACAAAAACAGTGCAATGAGACTTAGGACTGTAGTTTAGAGCCTCTTTAACACACACACACACACTCACAAAAACATTGACTGCAGCTTAATCACATCCATGAGTGCCGTCATTCTAATGTAAAATAGCAATAAACTCGCAAAAGGCTGCACATAAGGATATATAAAACATTTATTGTGGCTCTGATTAGTGAAATTGGAGGAGGAATTCATTTAGAGTGCAGACTTGTTTTGAATCAAAATTCTCATGTTGTCATCAGAGAATTGTTTACATGTCACGAGATGAAGTGTTACAATATTTATTCCTTCATTTTGTCCCATCTCTAATTGTGGTGTTTGAATGTTTATGTTTTCTACTTTTTCTCTCCTGCAGCCTTTTGGACTTCAGTATTTTTCAGTAGTTTTAATCAAGAAGGGAAATTAGCAGCAGCCATCTGCCAAATGCTGGTAAAATATGACAATGGCTGGCAGGTTTAAGACTCACACAGAAAAAGATTAACTACTGAGTGGCTCAAGAATTTTTGCATTTATTTGTGTTAATTTCACACCCTGTTACCGTTCAGAGTCAAAATGTCAAACCTCAGTTTCTCAGAGCGTTAAAATAGAGCCTCTGACAGATCTTCATCCATCTCTGACACTTCAAGGTGTGAGAATGGAAAGAGGTCAGAGGTCAAAGTGTTCAAAACAGGCCCAGGTCCTGGTCTGGCATCTGTACTCAGCAGGTCTGGCGTCTCGGTGTCAGGACCTCCCACGACATGTGAGTGTAACTTCACTGCCAATCATCCTGAGCTGTCTCTGGGGTAAGTTGGAGGTGAGTCTATTTCTGTTTGGAGAAACCGAGAAAAAAAATGTGTTTTTCCGCTCATGTGGTGGAAGAAACCAAACAGGTGACTGATTACATCCTCCCCTTCCTTGCTCATCCCTCAACTGCAGATCAGACAAAGCGGTTTTCCAGCACATCACCTCAGACGGCGATGCACGACGGCCTGATGTGGCTGCACAGCTGGCTCACCGTTGAGCACCTTGCCGCTCTGCCACGTTTCTGAATAGCTGCTCAATTCATTCTGCTGCAGATTGTGCGTTTCAGTCACCGCCAGAGTAACTCGCTCTCAAATTGGTGCCGCTCGAAGAGAGAGAGAAGAAACGAGGCAGTGATCTCACTGACATCTGAATTAGTCATGTGATCGGTCTCACTCTGCTCATCTGCAGGAGATCAATTGAAGTGTATTCCCCAAACTCCTGATGAATGCTGGGAGCAGAGGAGCTGGTAGTAACTTCAGGGGGGAGCAGAGAGGGAGGAGAAGGGAGGATGGTTTCAGTGTCGAAAAAGCATTTGGGTGAAGTGAACGAGGGGAAATTTCTGTTTGTTGTCATGGTAACAAGCAGTGTGGTCCATAGCAAAAACATATCCCTAGCATAGAGGCTTGATCAGGATCCAGCGGCTCCTCGCAGCACAGCTCCCCTCCTCCATTTTGAACGTGGGAACACTGATTGTGTTGCAAATGTTTAATGATCCGTGATGCTCTGAATCATATGAAATGTACAGATCAGCAGAGCCGAAGCAGAAACAGGGACAGTTTCGTATGTAAAACGCGGCTGTAGTACTATCAGGGTCGATGCAGGCTTCGTAAATGGGAGGTGAGTCACTGAATTGTTGTGGGGAGGCACGAGGAAGACGCTTCTCTTTCACGGTGAGTGGGATTTCAATGCAACCATGCATAAAGGTGAGACAAAAGAAATGTCAACAACAGTTACATTTACTTTGAGGGTGATACCTGACAGGGTAAGAGGCAGATTTACAGCCCCATCAGGGGCACATATTGCTCTGACAGTCTGAGGAATAAAAACCCAGAAATTTGATTATTATCAATGATGAGCAGCACCTGAATATTTTAGTGACTTGTGTGAATATAATTAACATATCATGCTTACAAAAATGATGTAATCTGATTACAGATACTTCTAAAAATACTTTCCACAGGCCAGTAAACAGTAGCAGTGCAGGATATTGTGAGATGTGCTGCAGTTCTGCAGAATAAAGTCAGTATCTCTGCAGTGCTGGTTGATTCCTGATAGATTTTAATTTCCCTGCAGGACTAAAATCATCAGGATCTAATTCTTTACCCTGCTTACTCTTTCTGCCGTGTGCAGGGTTTCATATCCTATATTGTTGGGGAAATATGTAAGGAAAATGTGGGGATATTATCAGAGACATTTAATTTTTTGAGTACAAGAAAATAGTCAGACTGCATCAGTGAGGAGTTGACTCATGTTGATGATTACCAGATTGTGATAAAACTAGTGAGTGTGATGGAAAAGTTTTTCAGGAATATCTTGAGGGCACGATTTTTATTCCTAAATATCACTCATCTCATTGTTTTCAAGAAGAGGCCTACCCATTGACATTAAAAAGGGGAAAGTCTTGCTATAAAATGGATACATTTTTAATAAATGTCATTTCAGTAATAGTAATAATAAAAAGCAAAGGAAGAAGAAAAAGAAGAAGTATTTGTAGTCTCTTTTGCATGGCAGGTAAGTCATTTTAGATATTACATGTCACATGGGGTTTTTAAATAATGCCACAAATAAAACCACTTATCTGTCCATTATTGATGAATCACTACATTAAAAATTCTTTACTGCTGCAGGAGTTTTACTACCAGCATGCAGTTTAATTACAGTTTTTAAATTACAGAAATACAACGCACTCCAAAGGTTAATTTCTTATGAATTATTGGTGCCATTATTATCTCATAATCCTTACTGAATAACAGTATTCTGTTTGATATTTTCATTTTACTTATTTGTACAAACAATTCAAAGACATACAGGTTGGGTGAATTAAATGACTTAAATTCAGTGATGTGCTGTGAATGAGAGGTGGATGATTTTCTGTCTGCATGTTTTTTTGCTCTGTGACAGACCTGCCATCTGTAGTTTACTCCATCAGGACAGGAGCACATAACGGATGGATAGATGGATGAAAACAAACCTCAAACAAGTGTCAAACAGAAAGTCTTGAAGTGAGGCTAAAAAAAAACAGAAAATAACCTGCCAAGTGACAGAATTAGGATTAAGTTCAGGTTATGATGGGGATTAAAAGTGCGGCATTAGGAATATGAGGGTTTAGGTTACGATTTAAAAAGTGAATGCTGTCAGTGGAGGTCGTCGGAAGTGTAGTAGATAAATGTGTGTGTTTGTGTGTGTGTGTTTTATGGAGGAGGGAGAGACAGCGTATCAAAAAGCAGGAAAGCCTCATTGTTTGACTACAAAGATCCTGTGTGAGATCTGAGACTCTCCACTTTTGAATCTGAAAACTTTCAGACTTCACTGAAAATGCAGCGAACAGAGGGAGAGAGAGAGACTGCGAGATCCCTGCACACTCACAATGCCTTCCCTTCAAGCTACACACCAGAAAAACACACTTTTCTTCTTCTGTGCTTCATTCACACGCACATAAGATGAGAGTAAGAGTGAGAGTGGAAAGCAGCAGAGGCAGACGTAGCTTGTGCCTGCCATTCACTCTCGACTGTAATCCCCTGCACAGCACACACGGACGTAAACTGTCAGAAGTCTGCTTTGATTGTCTGCGTGCGTTTGAGTGGAAAAAAGCCACACGTCTCCCTTTCCTTCAAGAAAACACGGCTAAAATTAGCATGACCTTTTTAAAATCTTGTTTTTCAAGCACAAAAATAGAAATCAAATGGCTCGCAGGGAAACAAAAGCCTTCCTCCATTCTGAACATCACACAGTCTGCGCCTGGGAGCTCAGGCTTTGCATAAAATGAGCATTGATAAATTTAGCAGTGCTTACGTAACTCACACTCAGTTTGAATCTTACTGATGAGGCAGAAAGAGACGTTTATTTCATTTCAGTTTCACTTTCTGCCAATGAATTTTTGCGGTAAAGCCGCAAACATGCATCAGCCGTGACAGCAGCTCTCGACGAGGAGCTGACGAATGCCACGCTGTGAAGGTAATGTTACAGAAATGTTTGTCAGATGTTACATCTCCCCCCAAACGTGAAGCCTCCACATGATCATCCACATCCATAAACTCCAGAAAAGCTGTCAGTCTGTTTTGGTTTCACCTGCATTCAACTTTCACTGTGTCGAGTAAAAGCTTCTGGCAGAACTACACCATCCCTCCCTCCTTCTTAAAAAAAAAAAGAGGTGCATACTGTTAATATTCAAAGAATCATCACCAAAGAATAGTTGTTTTACAAAAAGCTTTGACAGTAAAAAGAATAAACCCTGTCAGTTCTGCCGGATGTGTTCTTTTCTCTTCACTGCGTCTGGAGGCCAGAAACGCTCGAATGCACCGAAGCACAATGGTAAGAGATACCCATCAAAGAGTGCGTAAGCAGAGGAGAAACCACTCTGCTTCGCTTTGGATGGACAGCTCTGTATTCATCTGAATGGTGTCAACAGACATCTATAATCACACAACCATATATTGTATTAATTCAAAAATCAGGTGATGCATTTCAGTCTCACACACTGTGTTCAGTGGAAAGGGCAGACAGGGAGGATAAAAAGCATGGCTGCAAAGCGAATGTCAATTCATCTCATCACCAGGAAGCAATTACGTCTCTCTAGACTGTTGCTTAGCTGCTCCTCAGCTCCACAGAAACATCCAGTGACTCGAAGGGAGAACATACTGAAGGGCTGCACACAATCTCTTCCAATTCTCCCCTGGCAAAATGACTATCCAGCCATGCCAAATGTGGATCAGGAGCCAGAGAGATGAGCATAACACAGGCAAAAGGAATTCTGGGTAATACAATGCCAGTGATAAGCCTTTAGATACTCCTCTGTCCATTTTGTTCAACATGAGCAGACACTGTGATGGTTGCAGGCCCGCTGAACACTAGGTGGATGGAACAATTTCTCCACTGCTACTAGTGATGATGCAACAGCGACAGAGCCGAGCAGCAGTAGCAAAGTGGAGCGAGAGGACCGAGCTCGTCCTCACCGCAGAGATAAACTTCAGCAGGAAATTATTTAAAATACTCTGTTAGATCTGCAGACAACAGATAAACTTGCAGATAATAACCAAAAATGTTACATGACACACAGTCGTAACTGAAAAAAGGCATTCAGAGGCTTCTTATTGCTTTTAAGTGTGACACAGTTATTAATGCAAATGTAATAAAACTGCTGGTCTGAGCTTCTAAATTACTATTTGTACCCACATTTATCCCTTATCTGAATCATATATTCTTTTGTCTTTACACACTGGTAATTGGGGCCCCTTGTGAGCAAAAAGGACACAGATCGGAAACAAGACCATTAGTACAGAATAATTTAATTAATTAATAAGAATTTATAGAGTTTTTGGGGTTATTTTCGACTTTTATTGCTATAGTTAAGAAGCAAACAGGAAGTCTTGGGAAGGCAGGAGGATGACATGCAACAAGGTCTCTGGTTTGAACCTGTAACATTGTTGTTTACATGTTTGTTTTCTCAGACCTTAACCATGACCATAAAACCTACCAAGACAATATTACGTGAAACACATTACATGAAAAATCTCCTTTATATTAATTTTCAAAAATGAACAGAGCGTTTCTTTTCCTTTGACGTCAGCAGGACTGATCAGGAGAATAGATGATGAAAGACAGCAGGTGCACTTGGATCTTAGCACGCAGCAACCTGGGACAGATGTTGTGTCTTGAACACAAATTGGATTATTAATACACTCTTAGACCCTAAGATGCCATATAAACTAATTTTTCAGACAGGAATCCATTCAAACTTTCCTCCTCTAGATGAAATGTGAAGGACGAGGTATGTCAGAGCGAGGCAGATGGGAAGCCCGGTCCCTAAAGCCCGTTTTACTAATTAAGGTCTAATGATATGTAACGCTAAAATCTCCTCCCCACAGCTATTTTTCACCACATGTTTGGGTACATGAGACTCTTGACCTCTGGCTTCCACAGATGCTGTTTCAAAACGACACGAGTCGGCCTTTTGCTCTGTTTACTCCCTGAATGAAGACGACAGAGAGAATTCAAATGAACACTTGCTGTCAGCTGCACACTGCGGATGCATGGTTAATGTCCCATCTGCACGTGCTGTTATCAAGAACAACACTCCCCTGTTATAACATTGTTCTTTTGACTATAAAATGTGAGCAGGCCTTTCAACAGTTGAGCTGGGTTGAGTTTGAAATATTTGAACACTGAGTATATTCACACCACAGCACCAATTTCAAGGAGGAACCACCTAAATTTACTTTTATTAATAACGATGTTTACATGGTTCAAAGTATTTGATCTTCTGTTATTGGAAAAAAAAAGATTTTTACTGGTAAAAATATGTAAATGTCCAACAGAGTTAAGTCTCTGCCTCTGAAAAAAACAGTAAGAGTTGCTGTTCATCTGATAAAGAGGCCAGAAAAGGGCAGTCAGGAAAAATAGTGATTTGCCTCTCGATAATATCACCTGACTTCTTCTTTTAATCTTGTCATAATGACTGCAGCCACTAGAGGGCTTTGTAACTTTAACGTAGACAGAGGTCGTTTTGAAGACTTGCTGAAATGCTTCTTGGAGAACAGCCTCTGTAATAAATTTGATTATTATTCTATGTATATAAGTTTCTTACTTAGGTTTTAAAAATGTGATGTAGTTAATCAGTCAAATATAAATTTTGATAAATTACTGCAGTTAAAAAAAGAGGCTAGGCCAACTTCTTAGCCTGTATAGATCAATATTATCGTAAACAACTGTTAAATTTTGTGTCTGATTTATGCAAAAATGGGTTTTGATACTTGACGCCTGATTTAAAACTAAGTCCATTTTGTTTGCTCTGATCATTTAGACATTTTCTGAGCCTATGTGCAATATTTTTTCTTGTGCACATGAATGCAAATGCTTTAAAAAATCTTAGCAAACTAGAAAGAGGTACTAAAATTTTAATATTTATAAATGATCTACTGTGTACTGAATAACTAATGCAGACGGGGCTGCAGAGGGATGATGAGAGGCTGAAAGGCTTTGGCTTGTGTGTGCTGCAGACTGTCCAGGTGATGCACTGAATGTGGTCAATTTCTGGCTTTTTTTTCTGTTGATATCACAATATCAACAATCAGTAAATGGACTTTTGGCTTTTGTCAAATCATGCAGGATCTTCCACATCTTCATCACGATGCGTCTAAAAATCGATATTTAATCCCATCCCTTGAGCCAAATGTTTGTGTTTTGTGTTTGTGCACAAAAACAATATCAGCCAATTTATCTTTACTTAATTATCTCAACTTCCTAATTATGGAAATTTTTTATCAGATTAAAAAAAACAGTGTTAGTTAGGCCTCACAGCCTGAAATACTAAAAGGATTTAAATGTGTCAGATACATCTTAAACATTTTTTAATTTGAGGATGTTTGTTTTTGTAGCTGAAACCCTGAAGCTCTTTACTGCAGGTCACCTGTCTGTTGGTCATCAAAGTCCCGAAGGAATCATCTCCACCAAAAAACTCAGACCACTCCAGCTCCATTTAAACCACCGAGCACACGGGTGGCATTTCAACACAGGTGTAATACAGAGCTTCTTTTTTTTTTTTGTCTTTTTTTTCCCCAATGGTGTCAAACTCCACCAGCTCAGAAGCTGTGAAGGCCTCCTGTTCACACCGACACCTCCGACCACGCAGAGAGGGGATGACATATTCACAGCCATCACCCTCTTGTTCAGACACAATTTAGTGATACAGAGAGAAAAAGAGAGAGAGAGAGAGGAAGAAAGATGGTAAGACAAAGACTGAGTGAGACAGACAGAGAGAGCAGGAGGGGTGGGGGGGTGTTGCAGTGTGCAGTGTGCCTGCAGCGAACATGACCCTCCCCGTCTAGACTAAACCAAACACCAATACACACCAAGTCCCCGCTGGCTGCTGGGAGATTTAAATCATGCACATAAACAAATGCAGGCATTCGCTGGGTGTGCGGTGATGATAAACTCCTCTTGCTGTGTGCACATTTGCCTTTTTTTTCCTTTTTTCTTTCTGTGTTTGTGACCTTTTTTTTTCATGAGGCTCGTTCTGACAAACTATTAAAAGCCCTGGGAGGAAACGTTGGACTTGATTTAACAATGCGACTGAGCATTTAAAGATATGCTGCATTTAAAACCTTACTTTTATATACAACTTTAATTTTTAAATCAACAAATCAATATTTGTAGAAGCAGTTAAGACACGTACAACGACTGCATATAAATCCATTAATGTTGGAAAACAATCTCTCTCCAATATTTTCCACTTTAACAGCCAAACTGTTAAAATTGCGGAATATGTTTACAAAGCTCCACAAATGTTTATACTCTAATAAAATGCTGTATTTCATATATATTTTTTCAGCCATTTTATTTGCTCCTTTTTATATTCTGGTTGTGTTCTTGTATTCTGTTTCCTTTCTTCCTGTTGAAACCCATTTCTTTGCTGCTGCAGTGACAAAATTTCCCCACAGGGATCAATAAAGTTTCATCTCATCTTATCTTTTATGAATCTGTGCACAAGGGCAAAACCCTCGGTAACAGAGATGACAGAGACAGTGGAGGCGAGAACAGAGAGGTGACCAGGAAAACCACTGCAACCTTCTGTCCTGTGCTGTGTGTTTGTTCGCAATCTGAATTAGAAAACATTGAATATGCTGGTGATAAACCCCCAGGTCGTTCTTACACTGATATCACTATCAGAAAAGCCTCTGATGCTGTTTAAAATGCTGGATACGTTACTGGTAAATCCATGCACTGATCTAATACTGTGTCATTTATTTCAAATAAATAAGACATAAATTAATAATAAGTCATTCAGTTAGAAATGGGACTCAGAAATGGGACTCGTGTGACATCAAGCATACTGATAACATAGCATCCTTATAGTGCTCGATTTACATTATGGTAATTAAATGTCTCATAGTAACTAAAAACGACTACATCATTTGATCACCAAAAAAAACCAACACAGTAACTCAATCATCTTTTTATTAGTGTTTCTTACAGTGTATCTGTATTACATCACTACCCATCTAATGGTAAATGATTCAAATCCGGCCAAAAAGCATCCTAATTGTTTTTTGAAATCTGACTTCTTTTTGCATTAAACCATGAATAAATATATCATCTGTGGAGGTATCAGAAATGTCCTTATTTTAACCGAGCAGGCTCATGAATCCTCAGCTGACAATTTTTTTTATCAATGATGAATAGGATTTAGCAAAGGCCAGTGAGATTAAAGTCTAATCGAGGAGTGCCAACCAAAATGATTTGGCACACCACAAAAGTTTCGAGGAGCGAGCTTCCTCTTCCTTCTGTTCACCGCTATTGATCATGAGAGCAGACAGACTGGCAGGATGTAGTCATGGTGTGCTGGTCCAGGTCTCCAGACTGGCTCAGCAGAAGAATTAATGTCTCTTTACCTTTATGCATGGACCATCTAATGAGTTCTGGACTGGTACTGGTGTAAGGCTCTGCGTGTGTTCAAAGCTTCAGCTTCTGTTGTCTGTTCACAATTAAAAAGTGCACTCTGGAGAGGGTGTGCATGATGCTGTACATTTAAAAACATTTGCGTAACTTCAATTAAATACAAGGTTATTTTTTTAAAAAAAGTGACATTCAAAATGGACTTATTAAAGCCAAAAAATGAATAATGAATATAATATAATGACTTAACGCACGTTTGTCTGATCTTTAATGACTTTTAAACGATAAAAAAGGGCATTTATTCACTCATGCTTGCTTTATGGTGCAATCAATGTATTTTGGGATGGAAATACAGCATGCACAGGGTGTAAAAGTGAACATACTGCACAACCTAGACCACCCACCCTTCAATGGCTCTCTATGGACTGTGTCTAGTGGTGTAGAAGCTCTAAAATGTGCCCATTACCTCAAATAGTATCCTTTTTTTCCACTGCTTGCATTCACAAACCATCACCCAAAGACTGCAACAGAAAAAGCCATTTTGGTGGACAAAAATGAAAAAAGAGGGTTGTAATCTAATAAATCCTTGTTTTTTAAAGTGCACTCTGAGGGGAGAGGAGCTTCGGCCCTTAAATGAGACGTCATCATGAGACTTTAAAGCAGAAAATGCAGGGGGGTCATGTCCTACAGGTTTTCTTTTTAACTGGACACTAACACACTGAATGCACTGTGTGCCATAGATTTACATGATGAGAGTGTAGATGATGCAAAAAACCCTCCTAAGATAGTCTGAATATTATTATACTATTTCTTTCTTAACTCACTTTGACTGTGGGAAAAAAAATCTGCGACATAATACAGAGAACTTTCTAATTTTACAAGCTCCTCAGTTATCTGAGTGTAATCAGCACTGTCAGCATTAACACAGTAACAGTATCAGCACAGGTGCTAATGTGATGAAAGAACTGCACTGTATCAGAAGTGTTGATACCCCACTTACCCTTGTTCACGATCCTGCCACTGAAACATGACAGTGAATGCACATCAGCTCACTGACAGCTGCTTCTTTTTCTCTTGTTTTATTTCAGGAAACATTTTGTCTTCATCATTTACACTGTTTTAAGTAAGTAACTCTCTCAGTGCTTATTTGTGGGTAATGATGTAACATGTAATGTGATTAATAGTCTTGATGCACTTTTTGTTCTTTCCTGCTCTAATAACCATTATAAATCAAGAAGTCATGTTTTTTCATGCAAACTACTCTTCCTTACGTTAAGAGCTCTGGTACATGTACTCTGCTTGTTTTAAAGGCTTGCAAAAATTCATAGATTACCTTTAAAGGGGGGGGAAATAACAAGAAAATAAGCTAAATATTATTTATTTCGCAGTCCAAACTGCATCCAGCTAATTGGATCTGCTAGATTTTGTTAAAGATAGAAGAAACTAGATTTTTGGCCAGAAACACCATGGGCAGAGATATTTTGCTGCATGTTTGCTGCAGGTAGATAATACAGAAAAATTTCACTGCAAAAGATTAAAAAAAACAGATACACTGAAGGAGGGTTGGTTAGGACATTAAGTGTATCTTACTGTAAGCAGTAGACTGGTGCAGAGTTCAAAATGATAAACAGCAACTCTAAAAACTTAATTTCAGAGGTTTATAATAACAACATACAGACTTTCCACTCAGGGGCCAAACATCGGGGACCTGAGCACCAGCTGCTTCCACCAGCATCACTTGGGCTAAGTGCAAAAATTTAAAAGGACAAAGAATAAACATGGAAATAAATGCTGTTAAAATGTTTTTGTTTGTTTTTTTTAATGGCAAAGCATCTATTTTAATATTCAGCTTCTGTATTATATACTGTGTATAGCATTTTTCTGTTGTATTATACTGGGTCACATTCAAAACAGAAAAGGTAGATGTAGCAAGGACTTTCAGTCCCATAAGACTGCACCAAGCACCTGAACACAAATAATTCTTTAAAAACTGCAACATCAAGCTTCTTTGGAGGAATTGCATAGATTCACAATATTACCCAAGAAGATATATGATTCTATTCTAATTAACTATTTATTCATCTTATTAATCAACATTAAAATCCCTGGTAGCTTTTTCAGGGCTCATATTTAAAACATCTTTGTAAGCAACTAAACTAAAGTACAGAGTTTTTTAGGTTGTGTCATTATGTTTCCACACCAAAGTCCTCAGATGCATTCATCTTTGTCCAAACAACATCTCACACCTACTTTAAGACAAGCTGGTTTAGAAATTCTGCCATAAATCTGTTCAGTAAAACATCCAGACTGACTAACACTGAACCTCATGTACATTTATGTATACAAGCTCGGCTAAAGATGAAAAAGAGGGCTCTGTATTTTGTATATCAGCTTTGCAAAGGCTGTAGGTTGATTTGTGTGTGGATCAACTGAATTAACTTAGTTTTGTTCCCCTGCTCATTGTCTTTTACTTATAACAAGGGTAAATGGAGTACAACATGCCTGAAACCATAACTGCATATTTTTCCATCGAATCCTTCAGCAAGGGCATTTGGGGGGTATTTGGTGCTTTGTTTGTTACAGTGGTTTTTGTGAAGCGACAGTTGTCATCCTGTTGCAATGAGGGATTATCTGTGAGCTTGCATTGTGTATTTTGTGTACTTTGCGTGTCTTTAGCCAGCACACAAAAGATGAATTAGTTGCAGTTAACAAAAGCCAAAACTTGTCAATGGGGAAAATTGAACGTCACTAATAGGCTTTGGGTTTGTGTTTGAGGGGGTTCACAGCTGCCTGATTTCACCACACAAAACTAACATAATTTCATCCAGTAAATGTGAAAAAAAATACAAAAATTACATAAAAATGAAAGAAATAAGTCTTAAAACCTGATGTTTCAAATAAACACTAGACACAAAGAAAATGCTGCTAACTTGAATCTTGACTCTATAGGCTTTCTAACTTGTTGGATGTAAAAGACATTTATTCAACTTTATTTCTACTTCCTATCCAAGTCATGCTGCTTTTCATTGCATTACATTACACTTACCCTACATTTTAGAACCAATGCCTCAGACATTTTTGGATATATTTGAAAAAAATTGAAATTATTTCCTAATAGGACCTCGTCAAAGCAGATATTTTGCTTTGTCATAATGAGAAAAGTGTGACTGATGACATTATTTATGCCTCTGTTCTGCAAAATGTATCCGTAAGTCATGACACAGTGTCAGAAATCATGGCTAAATTCTTATTTACACCTGTGCTTTTCCTGCTATGATGTGCTGAAATGTCCTCTTAATGCTATGAGACATAAATCCTCAGTCTGTATAAATACACTGTGACTTTGTGTTGGGGAGCTTCAGCACCCTGAAACCCCTTCATGGCTCTCGGTGGCACAGACGATGATTATCATTCCGGACGATAAAACTGACCCACATCCGTCAGCTGCCAATGTATCATTTGCCGAGCAAAGTGCAGCGGCCAGTGATGAATGGACCTGCCTCCTCTGCTCAATATGACGCTGGCTGGCTTGCTGTCCAGAAGCAGGACGCCTGACAAGAATCCTCAGAGCAAAACAGCTCTGCAAATGGCCAATGTTTGGTTATGTTGTATTTAAATACTCAACATGGGAAGAATAAAACCTAGAGGGTTGAATGGGATTAAAAAAAAATCTTTTATTCATTACTTTTAATTCACTTTTGGTTTAAATGAGTGATTTGTTTTTGTTTTTCAAAAGCTCTGCAATATAGTTAAAATCATAAGCTCAATATTTAGCCTAAAAATATACGGAGAAAATCAAAAAATACTGAATCAAATGATTTAATATAATATAATAAAAATAACATTTTCTCTTTTCTCAATACTTTTCTTTGCAAGAAAAACAATTAATATCACAATTTTCTGCTTCTTTTTCCAGAGAAAACCCGATTTTAATGGTCTTTCTCAGGCGATGGACTTAAAATGGGTAAAATCCTGCAGAAAACTCATTGACATTCATTTAATTCAGAATATTTTTTTAATAAGCAACCATATGATCGGACCATGGATGAAAAAAGTTGCTTATTTGACAAAACACTGAATTTGACAAAGTTTTTTTAAAAAAGGAAAATCCGGAAAAACCTTGATAAGATTTCATAAGACCCCAGTCCCATCAGTCTAAATAACTGTGTCCAGTTTTTATTACTGACTCAGTCTGAACTAAACATGATCCCGTCGGCTCCCTCAAAGACTATTCTGTCAAGCCGTGACGTTTAGGCTGCAACTTAAAACATAAATATTGAATAAGCAATGAAATTAGATCATTTATCAGAAAAACTACCATCCTTAGCTTAACATATGAAGCCGAAGCCACCATATACTGTCAAGAAAGTCTTTTTTCTAGGACTTGATTGTACATTATTATCACATCTATCAGTGAGATTTTCCTTCTGCTGGAACAGAAACTGGATGTTTCCATTTCACTTTGACCCTCTTAAAAATACTAAAGGGCCAGGTTTCTTCTAAAAGCTGCAAAGGCTTATAAAATAGTCAGATCTTTAAAAAAAAAAAAGCAGTGAAAAATATTTTGCCCAAAACAGGTTTGAGGATATCTTTGAAGGAAGAGAACTAAGAGAATTTACTGTGAAAGCCCATCAAACTTACTCATCCTCCTCATCTCTTAATGCACTGAAGCTGAGCTGCCTGTTGGATGAAGTGGATTCCCCTTAGGTACTTTTTCTGCAGCGTGACTAAGTCCCTGTTATTTCTTCCCCCAACTACAACAATAACAGCATTCGTTTGCTGTACTGAACAGACAGAAAAAAAAACGCAGAGGGCATTGGGATGATCTGCAGATCACCTGCGGGTGGTTGCCTCCATGTGTACAGTTTGTTTTTGGTTTTTTTTGTTTTTTTTATCCTGTCTTTTGGCTCCAGGATCTCTATGTGCATGACATGGAAGACTAAAACTCTTAAAATAACATCCACTCAGAAAGTTACAAAGATGACTGGGGACAACTATCCAATCCATTCTGTGTGATGCAGGGTGGATGCCATTAACAAAAAAGAAAAAACTGCCTAAAAGTTCAGTTTGTGGTCAAAAAAACACACATACAAGACGATCAGACAGCTGATATTCTGAAGGGAAGTCAAATCTGACCAGTAAAACACCCTGAAATGCAACATTTCTGGCTTAATTCACTTGAGGATTTATAAATCTGTCACACCATTTAAACTGTGAGTTAATCCAAAACTTATGGCCACGGTGATGAAGAACAGATGAAAACCTGTCAAATAATTTTCAGTTTCACACATACTGGTGAGCTCCGGTCGGAAAAAAGAGGTGTGCAACTGGGCAGCTGATCGTCTGACGTCATGTTAGCCACATCTGTAAAGAGGTGCATGCACCGCTGCGCCTTCTGCTCGCACTCACAAACCATTTCAAAAGCTGTAAAAATGCTCTAAATAGCTTATGTAAACAATGAAATTTTACAGGGCTCTGAAGTTTTTCTCAGTTTGGCACCTGGGTCTGGTTTTGTTTTATCTGGTTGCACTTTTCGTAATGTAGCCAATAATTTTTAACACTCACACTATAAGGACTGAAAAATTGAACAACTAGCCTGATAAGTGACAGCTAATATGCACACAGTCCATTAACAGCGATGACTGATACATTACGATGGTAAAGTTGCAAATATTTTGTAGCTTTATCTCACTAAAATAAAAGGAGTCTGTGTTTCTCTGTGTATGAACGAGCGTCTTTCCTTTCATGCAATCAACTTCACACTTGGCAGGTGAACTGCTGAGGAAGATAAAGTGCAGCCAAAGCAGATCACAGAGGCATATTTACTAGTTGTAGTGTGGCGTACTCTGTGGTGAAGTGAAAGGAGATCTCCATAACGCGTTACACAGCCAAATTGCAAGCAGGGTACAGTTCACACTCTGGACATCCAAGAACAGATGAAGAAAGTGAGACCGTAGAGAATAGAAATGTTAAACTGCAGTAAAGTCTTGTAAGTTTGCCATCTGATTTCACAAAAATTCAAATGTTTCAAGTATGAGTGACTTTAACCTTTAAAATGAACACTTTTGTTCCTGGAAAAAGTCTGTTTTCAAGTTACCAGTGGTTAGCAACGACAGCAGCCAGATGATAACCTCATGCTGGCTAATAAAACAAATGCTATATGTGTTCATAATGCATCCTGGGCACAACCAGCATGCTAACTCAAATATTTCAAGCATCAAAGCAACTGTTTTTAAAGCAGGTGTATCGTTCAAGACACAAGGAAGTGAGGAGTCAAGTGTGAAGTCCATAAAAACGCTGCATGCAACACTTGATGTCAAAAAATTTGCTTGTTTTAAGCACACATCTTGGATTAATTAAGTCCTAATTAAAAATAAAAAGATCTTGATAAATCTATTCGTCAAAGAGAACACAAGGGAAAAAACAAAAACTGATCTGCTTCAGGAAAAACAACTTGAAAAAGAAGATGAAAGCAGTTGCTATATGGGTCAAAAGTTGCAGATTCTCGCTCAGGAGTGACTGAATGTGTTTGTGGTTCAGCATGAAAATAACAGGTTTCAGTTAAGGTAGTAATATTCAGAATGATCATATAAAATTGTTCTCTGGAGGCAACTCATGTCACATCCGAGCACCATGACAGTCGCCCAAATCTCTGGCTGTGCAGCGAGTCGCTCTGGAGGCGTCGACGGTGCTCCTCATGCCCCAGAATCAGCGTGACAAGCTGTTAATCATGTCGGCTCATTTATCTGTCAAAGTCCGCCCAAGTGTCGCACAGTGAGGACGGACCATTCCCCGCAACCGAGCGCCACGCAGTCACCTCCAGCTGTCTGGCTGAGTGGCTGACGGCAACAGTGTTCGCAGTTTGGGCCTTCTGACTCATGCGTTTCAACGCTGGACCATGTCCCTCTGATGACTTTAACAAGCGGTGCAGTCCAACACCTGACCGAAACTGAGCCACACTTCTTCTTTCCTTCTGTGAGTTTCTTTGGCAGCCTGAAGCATCGTAGCCCCCCCCCCCCAAAAAAAACCTGCCAGTTTGTTTCAACAGACATGCATAACGACCCTGAGGGCAAAAGACTGAGTTTCTGCAAGTGAACAAAGTGATGTTTTATACAGAAACCAGGACATTTTCTCCAAAAAAAGGAAAAAAATGAAAGTAAAGCAGTATCAAAACTATCAGATTATGAGGATTTACAGTTTCTATGTTAATATGCTGAACTATCAGGATCAATGAAACTAATC
This sequence comes from Acanthurus lineatus, assembly GCA_029814665.1. Lineage (NCBI taxonomy): Eukaryota > Metazoa > Chordata > Actinopteri > Acanthuriformes > Acanthuridae > Acanthurus > Acanthurus lineatus. Next base: position 25,371,283 of record JAPZDV010000001.1, read on the forward strand.
CCTGGTCTCATTTTCATCCCAGAGTTGCTCATCCTGGTCTAAATCTGACGCCCACCTCTTTAGATTAGATCAGATTAATCTGATTAAAATAACTATAAGGATGAACTTAATTTAAAGTTTCACTGCATAAATTAACATCAATGAATTAAGTGCTATTTTAGGTAAGATAACAGATATATTAGGGTTTGATTAAATGTCCGTCTAATACATGGAATTTAAATGTTGGTTTGAATTATAGAACAACTAAGATCATACCAGACAGAATTAACATTAGATCAGGATAAGGACAGCTTTTTACTGGGTTGACTGCTTGTAATTAAAGATTGAACAAAGAAATATTGTGTTGGTGAGATTAAATAGTAATTGTCTGGGAGTTAGACCATCATATTGATTTTTTGAGCAAGATGTGAAAAACTGAATTACTTGTTAGATTTTAATGAGAAAAGGTGACTGAAATTTAAAAAAAAAACAATGCACATGACAGAAGAGACAAAACACAAACAAACCAAACATAAAAAGAACAAATCAATAAGCTAAGTTGTTCTTTTCCAAGCACATGTGAAAGACAAACTGCTGAAGACGACCCTCTAATTAATTAAAACGATTAAGAATTAGAGAGAAGAGATGAATTCCCAAATCCCCTCACTTTCTGTTGTTTTTATATTAGTGAATCAATTTTTTATTCTTTGAAGCACAAAAATACCAAAACAGGCAAACACATGAGAGAAGAAAAAAAAAAGCAAAACACCCACAATGCCTCTGTTACTGCGGTCCACAAATAGCAACTGTAAAAACTGTGCCCATGCTGAATCAACTCGTAATCATTTAAACACTTTGTTTTCTGCCACATGTAAATAAGTCAGAACTGTCGGAACATCGTGAACGACTGAGACGCTTCGTTTCCCCCTTAAAACACTGTGAGTCATGACGCATAAATAAAAACGTTGATCCGAAAACTCATAATTGTAAACAAGGGTGCAACTCAGCACAAGTTGATGCTTATCAGTGCAGGAGACAGGTAGCCTGGGGTAAAACTAACATGACATTACGTCTGCACACATGATCTACTCACTGTTGGGCTTTCATGCACACAGTTTGTTTCTGTTTTCAGTTTGCCCTGATGTGGCTTTAATTTGTGCTAAATGAAAAGCTCCAGACAAAAAATGCATTCTGTAACATTCAGAAAATAAAAAGACAGAAATTAAACACTTAGCAAACGTTTTCATTTTGTATTTAAATGTTTTGGCATGTGGTGTTCATTACACATGCAAACTAATTTTTAACACTGAATCTTAAAAATGAGCTGACTGCACTGCATCACAATTCAACCTGTTCTTTCATGTAAATTCTCTGTCCAGTGAACCCATGTGGGATAAAATGCTCCTGCATCTTCAGTGACCTCTGAGTCAAGAGGGACAGATGTTCTCTGGTACAGTGACCCTCCAGGAAATGCACTGATGGTGGTGCAACCTCTCCTGTTTAATGTAGCCCTACTAATGCCACTCTTTTTTTTCAAGAAAAATAAGCTTGAATAAGCAGCTAGTCTGTGCTGTTGACATTAGTTTTGATCATTTTGATTGGTTGCTTCATTAACAACGAGCCTCCTCCACGTGCAGCTTACCTGCAGTGAAAACAGAGTCGCCGGTGAAAAAATGCAAAGGGCGAGTTGTGTTTCTGGGCGACTTTCTGCTGATGCAGAAAGTCAACAGAGCAGACACACACAGGGAGAGAGCAGCGTGGTGTGTGTGTGTGCCTGTGTGTGTGTGTGCCTGTGTGTGTGCGGTGGAGCAAATTAAAGTAGTTTGTAAAATTAGGTTGAAATTTAAGTAGAATTTAAATGGTGAAATAAGAAAAAAGAAATTAGCCAATAGAAATAGGGTAATGTGTTCAGACAAGTATAAACCCCTCCCCCCTCCCCATAGTTACACTATTGGTAGGAAACACTGTCTCCATCCTGTCTCTTTTACAGTGTCCTTGTATGCTTTTGAAGTTGAGAGATTTACCTCATGAACATTAGTTTGCCGCAGGCGTCCATGTTTTCCCAAGCAGATGCGCAGGGATGAATTTAGATTGTAAGTCCACCAAATAATACCAACTAGAACCACAGACTTACAATGCACTGGACTGCAGCGATGACTCAACCTGACATCAGCCCAAGCAAAGGACTGAGCAGAACGAATGAAAAAACCTGCACAAGTGTGTAACAACTGAGAAATTTCACACAACTCTTCACCAACCTCTACAGCTCTACAGAGCATCTTAACCTCTTTCTGGGTATTTGTTCTAATTTTCCTTCAGTGTTGTTTCCTGCAGCAGTTACCTGTTTTTGCACTACAAACATAGTAAACACAGAGCTGGTAAATATGTAATATGGATAATAAAGGAGGGTAAAGGGAGTTTTTCTGCCTTGCAGTGGCCAAAAAAATAGAGACTGATGATTATTACTTCTGCAACAAAAAGAAAAATTATTTTCCAAATCAGTTCTTTATAATACATTAATTTATCTGTTAGTAAAAAGTTGAGGTTTTAAATTTTGGAGTTTTTGCTCACACATAAAAACCATATGCAGAGTACATTCTCAGAGCATTTATTAGCATTTTTTTTATAATTAAGTGATGCAATTTTCTCTGCAGTGCTGCTTCAGTAGCCTGTTAACTCAGACGTGTCCCATCACCCCACATTGGATTCTCAGTGCAGGCGTTTGTTCTGGCCAAATACCAATTGATTTTTTGGAACGACGAGTGGCCGGCGCCCAGATGGTTATATCATAATTCATTGTTTCAGACCCATCCAGATTAATTTGATCACAGCAGGATGAAAACAGTCAATCAGGCTGTAATGTAGCTATAATATTGTGCATGACATGATGCTGCAACCCCACAAAAAAAAGACAGAGAAGAGGGCCGCTGGAGTGACAGGAGGCAGATGTCCAACAGTGAGAAGTTTCATCAATCAGCAAACAGTGTTCTGACAGCATCTCAAACTCCGCAGATGTCTTAAAACTGTCTTGTGCTGCACAACAATGTGGAGATTTGATTAAAGTGAACACTGCTGAAATGTGATCTGAAACAAGAGACATGTAGCATTCTTGTTTTTAACTCGCACATTTATGTGGACAGAAATATATAAAATGAAAAAGTCTCTGAGTCTCTGAGAAGGATATATTTTATTTAAGTCATCCGTTTTCATTCAGTGGTTTAATTAAGTATCAGAAATATTTCAAAGAAGCATTTCAAATGAACAATCAAGTGAATCCAAAGTTTCCTGAATTAAACTACAACCTCAAGGTGGAGTTGCTCAACTCACCAAAATAAGAGTTGCTTATGCCCATTCTCTGCTTTCAATGCACAGCCGTGTCTCTGCCAGTTTAAAAGGTGGTGACTGTAATGATTAAATTTATGGTTATTGCTAACAGTGGCCGGCGTTAGCAAAACAGAGACAGTGTGCTGTCAGCAGGGCAGCTCTTCTCTTCAGTCTAATACAATAATGATGCCAGAGTCAAAACCAACAACCTAATGCAGCTGAAAATTTGCACACAAAGCCATCTTCCATAAAGTTGACTTGAATTTAAAGATATATGATCTCAGATACACAATGTGTGTATAGACAATACCTGCATACTTGTCCCCACTTGACTGCTGGAGCTCTGCCAGTACTGATAGTTTAGAAACCATCATACAGGTGCAGATCCACCGGCCAAAGCAATGTTTTGGTCCGCCTCTGATATTAATTATCAAAACTACACCTATAATGTTTCCCTTTCTGCATGTAACATCCTTAAGGTTTGGTTGGATACTACAAATCTTTCAAAAATGCAAACGGTTAATTGATTTTTATAGTCCTTTTCTATTCTTTTGACTGATCAAAGCAAAAGTCAGCATTCACCCATTCACTTACACGCCAATATCACAGCCATGGTGAACAGTTTGGGGTTCATAATCTTCCTCAAGAACACTTCAACATGCAGGCTGGAGAAGTTTAAGGGATCAAAAAACACAACCCAATAATTAAACGGCCCGCTCTGCCTCCTGAGCCACAGCCGCCCCAAATGTATAGAGTTTGCTTTGACAGGTTCATACAATGGTGTCAGCTCTCATCCAGCTCAGTGGCTTTATGTGTAGGCTTCCCTCCCTGCACTGTGAGTTAGTGGGGACAGCTCCGAGTTACATCACTGCTTGGCACTCAGCCTGATAAAACTGTCCTGGGAGTAAATGGGTCCAGTCGACTAGGACTGTGGCTGGGTGCGTACGCGCTGTATCATGTGACGACGAGATAAAAAAAAAAAGGTTTTACAGTTTAAAGTAGTTTTACATCAGCAAAACATTCATCTAAAGATTTTTCCAGATATCAGCGTCTGTAGAAACTGTACCACAGTGAAGCACCTATGAGCGTAAAACACACAACAAACGTTAATGTCAGGAAAAGTTCAGCTGTCACAACTGCTTGGAACACAAATACTCGTCTGACAGCAAAGCACGACGGGGAACAAAATGCGTAGAAAATAGTATTGCAAATTGTCCTCGCTGTCACGTCGGGTTGACATTAATGAGTTCGTCTTAACAAACAGAAAACAGTCCTCAAATCTGATGGAAGCTGCAGCCACGTCACCCACAACCGCAGCGACCCAGAGCAACACTAACATCCTCAGATGCATCTCAATTGAGTCACTGATGCAGCTCTAACCCATTTCCAAATGAGCGTCTGGCAAGACCCTCCTTGTCAAGGCAGATAGGATGACTACACTGAGTCGTGTGGACTAATGGTGAGGGCGTTGAGCTGCTAACAGAATGAAAATGACCAAGAGAGACAGAGGGAGATACTGAGAGAGAGACAGAGATGGAAAGCGGCATCGCTCTGCTTATGCAGTTCCCACACACTTAACGTCCCCATGTTGTGTTTTTCTTTGTTTTTGCCAGGATGATTCTGCGATGAATCACTATGTGACCTACATCTGAGCACCCAGGCTTGGAGAAAATTAAATAGATATCATTAGTTTGCTACTCCCGTCCACTTGTTCCAAATTACAGTGATTTAATAGCCCAGTGCGCTTTCAGGGAGGTTCCTGCCTAACTGTTGAGTTGAGGATGTGTGATTGTTTGTGTGCATCTAGCTGCTGAATGACAGGCGTGTCTGTTTGTGAACAAGTGTATGCAAATGTGTGTGTTTTTGGCTGATCACAGTACTCAGTGGGTTTGAAGGCTGCAGTTGTAATAAAACATGAAACTGGATTGATTCTTAGATGTAAAAAAGTAATCAGCTGGCAGCTATATTAATTTTTTTTTTAAATTAAAAAAGATCCATGACTTTTTTCTTTTTGCTTTCCACACTATTACATACACAACATGTAGAGAAAGATGAAAAGAAATATTACTTAAGTTAACATTTTTCATCTTAATTTGATGTCATAGTCTTCTCTTGAACCCTCAGATTAATTGGCCTTTCTAGTTTGAAATCAAACACGTATGAAACCAAAGAAAGAGATTTTCAAGTAGATTTTTTTACCTGATCTGAAAGTAATTCAGGAAGAAAACAAACCACAACTTCAAAACTAACTTGACCCCAAAATATCGGTGCACTTGACCCACTGGTTCTCTGTGTTTTTACAGAAGTTTTTTTTTCTCTCACAGAAAATCAGACAAATCTAGATTAAACAGAGGAGAAAGGCTCACTGTGCCCGAGCCGCAGGATCTGAGCGGCACACTTTCATTTCAAGACCAATGAATTATCCTAATGAGCCTTCCATGGATGTCGATGTGAATGTATGACAAACATGCTGTTGCGAGCTTCCCTGAGGCTCTGTGAACATATATACACACACTGCATGTCTTCGCGTGAGTCCACTTCACTGTTGACTGAACGATTCGGTGCAATGTGCACTCCTAGAAAGTCATTTTCTCACTCAACGTGGGGGATGAGGCTGCACTCAAGAGGACCCACCAAGATCCAACAACAAATTGAACATAAATATAACCGTGTATATAAAGGCAGGAGAAAAAAAGCAATTTCAGAAGTAGGTCAGATGTATGTTGGAAAAGCCTAGTTGTTTTTAGAGCCGTTACATTTGACAGTGAAGCGAGAAACTGGTAATCGGAATGCAGAAGGAATTACAAATTGGATCAGTGGGCATCCTGACCTTGTGATTTCATGCACATATCGGTCCCAGGTTTGGTTCAGGCTGGGGACCTTTGTTGGATGCCATACCTCTCTCTCTCTCCCATGTTTTCAGAGAGAAAAGAGAGAAAACTCACTAGTTAAGGAACCAGGAAAAAGGCCAAAGGACTTTCCTTAAATGTGGACGTCATGATTTCTAATTGATACCACTGTGATTTCCCTTTATATGTTTCACATTAAATGATAATTTCACACTTATGAAGCAAAATCTTGATAACACATTTCATCATTCCTACATACTGGCTGTGATGAGGCATGTGCTAATTTTTTTATGATGATAGTTTAACAAAGTAAACTGATTCTTCCATGCTACCTTGCAAGAGTGTCACTTAAAAATGAGGAGAACAGGGAATAAGAGAATCAAACCACTGGCTCAAATCTGCCAATCAATTCGGTCACACTCCTCCTGTCTCTTGACTAAAAGCATGCAGCTTTCATCGCTGCCAACTCGGAGGAGAACGATGACGTAAAAATAATCATTAGCTGCAGTTGATAGCAGGCATGACTGACAGAGAGACTTATTTAGAAACATACATAAAGGGGACAACGCGGGCCCACCATGTGCGACCTTCTGAAAGCTGCTTTCACTCCAGATTGTCCAAACAGTGTGCCGGAAAGCAATTACTGGCCTTAATACAGCTGCTGTTGTTTGGACGGAGCCTGCAGTATGAAGCCAGGGTGCAGTTTTGGAGTCCAGGAATAAAATGAAAATGAATCCAAGGGAAACTGTGATCATGTTTTTACACTAGATTCAAATATAAAGTATAATACTCCCTCTTCCTTCCACTCTCTCACACACAAACCCTTATTATAGATTCTTGCCCCTTAACATTACTCTTACTAGCACAGACACACACACACACACACTTCTCTCTCTCCTTTGTGCTACATGCTGGCTGTGCTGGCAGCTTCAACGCCCCCCAGCTAGCAAAGCGGGGGGAGCAAACAAACAACACGTGCACATGCAAGCGACGATCCTCCCTGGCTGCACACACTGTCGGGTTTACACACAGTCACATGGCACAAGAGCTCCCTATCAGATAGTGACCGAGGATCACTGAGACTCCATTAAAGTCAGGGTAAAAGGGATACATGAGGTGTTGTTGTAGGTTTGAGGCACTTTAACAGCGAGTTAATGGGATGTGAACACAGTGTGACACATTTGGGAACCCCAAGCTGACCTACAAAGTGGCAAGGACTTCGCTTGGGCTGAACGATTCTCCGGTTCGCTGTCAAACTGAGAGATATCCATCCTTTCAATTACATTTTAAGTTAAATTGATTTTATGTCACCACACACAACCCCTCACCCCCCTGATCTGTAATCAAGTTAGGGGGAAAAAAAAGCAGGAGTCCCAGCTGTGGATTGTGACAAAAAACGGAAAACAATTGGTCCAATTATCCACTGAATTAAACATAAATACAGTAGAGAAGGAGCCCTGTGATGAATTAGCGACCCATCAAGGGTGAACCCTCCCTCTCCCCCCAGTGTCAGCTGGGAACCATGCAACCTTGCAAAGGGAAAGTGGTTATAGATAATGGCTTTATGAATGGATGACAATACAGCAAGTGTTTAAATGACCCTGATACAGAGGAGGGTGCACAAAAAAACAAAGAAAAAATGTGTATTAATCACTCTTAAAAAAAACAAAAAACTTCAGAAGTTTAAGGCAACAATTGAAAACATTTAAATAAAGTGACAGAAAATAAAAACACAACAAAGTCGGTAACTCAGCAAAATATTTAAATAATATTCTTTGGCTTCAGTAAGATTTACATATTTACAAAATATATTAGTATAAACAATTTTGACTATTTGATGTAGGACCTTTGAGATCTAGAACTTAAGTGGGCATTTTTCACATTTTTTGTCATTTATGCAACAACAAAATAAGAACCAATTAATCCCAACATAATCCATATGTAGTCATAATGAAATTAATTACGTGCAGCCACAGTGGAGAGGCCGATCAGCTCAAGCAACTCAGCTTTTCTTAATCTGTTCACGTCGGTTAAAGTTTGCTGTGGGCAGTTCAGATGGCTGACAAATTGCAACAAAGCACTCGGTAGAACCAGTAGAGCCACAGTAGAATCCGCAGGTTTAATAAAGATTCAGTGATTTTGAATAAAGTCTTATTTTCTGCAAGATCAAAAAAACTGAGAGCGAGACTAACTCATAATGACCTTTGGAAACGATACTCTTTGAAGCTATCTGCCACCTCCATAATCCTCAAAAGAGCAAAGTCAGAATGCAATTGTGAATAAAAGGAACTGAGCTTGCACCCACACACACACACACACACACACACACACACAGACACACACACACGCACACACACGACATATTCCACTCCCTCAGATATATAACCATAAATCAAGAGACAGCTTGACTAAGACATCCTAGGCCCATCTTGCGATCACCGTTTACTTCGGCATGCTAGGGAATTCATTCATTCATTACCATGTTAGGCTGATGACCTGTGTGTCAAGAGAGATGAATCATGTGGAAAGGGAGCACTGGCCTGAGAGGGGACCAGTGTCTGTGTGTGTTTTTCTGGACAAGAAAGTATTACGGCTGTCTCCATTCCTGCCTGCTGGTTTACATAAAGTAAATCCACAAATCCCCTCATAAAACACACACACACTTCTTGTTCTCCCCTTTTTGACTACTACAACCTGCAAGGCAGGGGTCTAGTGACAAAAGGGAGACATTCATGCCGTCGGCTGGCTGGATTTTGTGAGTCTCCCTAACATGCACTGAACAACAGAAGAAGGAGGAGAAGAAGGTGAACATTGAGGAGACCCATAAGAAGTCCTTAAAAAAATTGTCTAACTCCCTACAGCAGAGAGGAAAACGACTTATTTAATGATTTAACCTGCACTTTTTTAAAATTAAAAACCAATAAAATAATATTGACAAACCAAAAGGCAGCTCTGTCAAATAAAAAGCAGGCTAATAGCAAGATTAGCTTGCTCACAATGACGCTACCTCAGCTTCCCCTTTCAGTTACTTTACATTTTTGCTTTGCAGATTGCAGCAGCTCATCAGAAGTGTCCCGGAATGACACGGGGAGATAGTTATGGCGAAGCGTCCTCTTCTGTACCCTACCCATGACACACACACACACACACACAAACACACACACACACCCTGATGAAGAGGGAGCAACAGGCTTTCAGGTTCCTGCCTGGCAGATGCACGCAGTAAAACCCAGGACTCCCAGAGGCTTTTGGTGCAGCATGCAGCCGAGCGCCACTGACAGCCAGGCGCACAACCCAATTGGTGACAAATAGTAGTCGACTTTTTGCACCCCAGCAACTCGAACCACCCCTCCCCAAATGCACACAGCACCCCCACCTCCATCTCTTTTCCCATCAATGACACATCCACAGAGACTGAAGGCGCAGCCCATCATCAGCTCCTGGCTTCTTGTGCAGGGATGGAAAAAGAAAAAAAATAAAACAACACCCCTAAAAAAGAAAAAAAGAAAAAGCAAGAACTGCCTAAATATTATGCACTGTCATAATCCATCCAGACTGAATCGGAAGGAGAGGAAAATATCAGAGAGGCACAACAAGGTGAGATTATATTCTGAGGATTTACAAGATCCAGTTGCATTTTTGCACTTACGTGTAACAGTTTAGGGCTCAATGTAAGGAGTATCCAAATGCTCGGTGCAGGAAAAAAAACACTTCAGGCTAATAAATCTGGGAACTCACTTGCACAACTGGGCAAGTGTTAAAAAAAAGAGTCACACATTGAGAGACATCTGCTTCTGTCTCATCTCTGTAAAGAGCTGAGAGTTGCACTTGCACAGTAAAGATCAGGAACCTGCAGAGGAAACACTGCCCTGTCAAAAGTGCTAGCAAACATTTCAACTTACCTTGAAACTGTAGTTGATAGCAGCCTGAGTGGTGTTAAAAGATCTAAGCAAAACTCCACCCTGGCAACCTGAGTTCCAGATAGGAAACATGAAGTATATTTGAGTAAAACTTAAAGTACTTTTCTGTTAGTGCACTGGTACTTTTACTTCAAAGGGACTCAGAAACATTCTGGGTTGATTCAAATACGTCAATTACCTTAATCTGTTTTTTCCCAGTAGCAGAGATCATAGTGTACTTGAAATCACACTGACTGTTTGGTCTACATCTGGTGTATATTGATCTGTGAGTGAACAGGGATTAGATACTCACCATTTGTGTGTGTGTGTGTGTGTGCACAAAGATATTCTTATGCATGAGTGTCACTCCCAATAAAATAGAGACCATAACTCAATAATCCCAGTGCAATCACCTTGAAAAACTTGTTCTGGGCAGGCAGGAAGCCCCAGACCATTGACTTTATTATTGTGCCAGTACTGTGGCACATTCAGGCACCCTGAGGAGTCTTTGTACAACTGCTGCTCAGTCAGAAAAGTCAAACAGAAAATGTCTACAGTTATAGACTGCCGTGCATATCTGCTCTATTTGAGATACAGTAGTCATGCATGGATATTTTATAGCATCGTGGTGCACATTTCTATACAATAAACTGAATTTGAATGTAAGATGAATCTTTTAGGACCCCCCTCCTCTTTAAATACCAACTGTGCAATTGCACCAAGCACTCAAAGCTTCAAGAACAATACAAAAGCTTTTAAAACAGGCCCTGTTAATTCCTTTTTTTGAGGGGGGCGTGTTAACCTTTATTTAAGTACGGTTTTGCCTGCATGAGAACATATTCTGATTGAAAGTCAAAGATATCAAAAAATGAATCTACATCCCCATCTCACCTTGTGGCCTAATCCACGCATGTCAATGAGCATTTTATTATCCACTTAAAAAAATCTTTTAATGCACCTTTAATGTCTCTGATGGTTTTGATCAGATATTGAGTCACTGACCCTCAACACTGTCGAGATGCTATCAGTTAAACACATCAAGTGCACCTGCAACACTTAAAATATTTAAATCTCCATTATACATGGTCACACACACAAATACACACACATTAACTAATGCCATGTTATGACACTATATATATGTATACATATATATATATGCGTGTGTATATATATATATATATATATAAATATAAATATTATACAGCTGTCGTTAGACACATGTGCGGTTCAACTAAATATAAATATTATACAGCTGTCGTTAGACACATGTGCGGTTCAACTCTTTGAGTGCTTGTGCAGGAAGTTTGAGGTTTATAATCTATGTGGCATTTCTGGTTTTTAGTAATCGCAGAAATTGCAAGTCCAGAATGCATGAAGGCTGGTGTTGTCTATTTTCTCAGGTCTATGAAATTACAACTTTCACATAAAAAAACCATCTAAATACTTCCTTAACTATTGATTAAACCTAAGTTTGCCTTTTTGTCTCATTATCTTCCACTTAATAATTGAGGAGAAACTTTTTGTTTGACTTTTTGTGAAGAAACTTGAACTAAATCAGCCTTAGGGAGAGAATTTAAAAATGAACCTAATCTCCATCCTGTCTGTGCTTCAGTGAGAAATCAAATAAAACCATGTTGTCTTTTAAATTCATAGATTTTTTTATTTTTACAAAGAAGTTTTTCCAAATCTGATGGTCAAAGTAATATTGTTGTGTAGACAGAGGTTCAAAGTATACATGCTCTTTGTTTGTTAAGGTTTTACATAGAAATCAAAACCAAATCTTCCACAAGGCTTGATGTTTTTTTGGAACTTATGAAAAGAGGATAAATCTTACGGGTTATTTAGTGTTTTTCTTGGTAAAAAGATGTACAAAATGAACATATGAATTGTAGGTTTCAGTCAGAAATAATTCACTTGCCTACACATTCGTTTCTTCCCTAACAGCATCTACTGTGAATTAATTCAGAGGAAATGTGTCTGTGCAAATGCTTTACAAATGCAAATTTTATGTTAAAGTGAAGTATATTATAGGTCATTGTGTTCACAAGATAATGTCACACAAAGTGGGGCAGCAGAACATACATATTGTTTTTCTCTATCCGCATTGTCATATCACATCCAACGCCACGGCCTCCTCAACTTCTTCTGATCCAGCATCTACAGCTGCAACCATCCCCGAGGACACATGACCCCCCCACCGCGCTCTAACAGATACACTCCAAACCCCTGGAGCATCAAAAGCCAGCTGGTCAAACCACCTTGGACAGGGTCTAATCACCTCAGGACTCAGAATCCCCTCTGTCTGAATGGGATGTGACCCGGAAGAGGACGAGGATGGAGAGCCAGATGTTGAGGCGCTATGCTTCAGGGAGCGGGTGCTAAAGTAAGCCGGAGCAAGCGAGTGACTGACAGACGCAGTGACGTATTGGGGGGGTGTATCTGCATGCAGGGGGGGGATAAGAGCCACATGTGAGCATCTTGTCAGCACACAGGAGCTTTACCCTGATGTGCGTCCTCGTAGTCGCTCCTCCTTTCAACAGATGCACCGGTGACATCTCCGAAAAGCTGAGAGGCAGCTCAGTGAGAGGTTTTATTTCACGCAGCTCCTCAGTATTAGTCTAAGGGGGGCTTGAAAGCTACTGAGGCTCAAAGTCTCTCACTTCGCTGAGCCAGTCACTCTGAAATAGGAGGAAATGTAAATGACTTACATAATCAGCACCCTTATTGCGCACTCCCCCCAAAAAATATGTGAAGTCAGCGCTTAATAAGAGTGTTGATAACAGTGTAAAAATAGCCAAATATAATCAGTCATGTTCAGCAAGTCAATTTATAGTTTGACCAAGTGAGCAGAATAAAACTGACATTTTATTTGGCTTCTCCGGCTGCATAATGAGGCTTATCCCTGACCCAGAGTCAAGATCATCATGTGGGTGAAGTGGAAGCTGTTGCTTTATATTAATCATACCGTATTAATCCATTCCAGCATGTTGTGGGTTTTAATAAACCATATGACCAAACCCAGAGAGTGACTGTGCATTCATTTGGCCTGTGTGTGTCTGTCTGTGTGTGTGCACAGGTAAAAGGTACGATGGTGAAACATCTTGTCTTGGTAACAAGTGGATTTTTTTTTTTTGTACAATTACAGTGGATTTTTTTTTCCCTTCATGCTGGATTACTCCAATTAATTTCAATTTCAGTTGGCAGCCCTTGACCGCCAAGACAAAAGACCTTTTTTCTATTTTATTGAGATAGATTGGGCCTGAATGTTGCTGCCATCTACAGACTCGAGATTAAATTTGTTAGCTCACACACACACACACAAACACACATGCATTCACACATGCAGTGTAAACACCCGAGGCCTTGAATGAAAATTAAATGACCTGACATGTTTGTGCCAGCAGCAGAGACGTTCGGGATGCAAAGCAAACATACAGCTAAACATGGACGCAGATTCTATTTAGGTTTCCTGTGTTCACCTGTTGTAACAGTGACGTGTTAGCTTGCTGACGGTCACAGCTTTAAAGGTTAAGAGCCCTCAGAAAAGCCCACAGACTTACCTGTAGTGTTTCCCTGACTTCACTTAAGCTTTTTTATGTAACGAACCAACTGAGTTTCAAACAGGGTTGAAATTTTCACAAATATTTTATCAACAGGATTCATGTACATGTGTAAGTTGTCTTTTTGTGACATGTGCTTATGTCTGTTTATTCAATAATAGATAAAATTTTTTGACAATTTCATGTACATTTTTTTAACCATTTAACTTACAATATGTAATATCTTTATATTAAGATGCCTAAAAAACATTTTTTCTTTGTTGTATGTTTAGTTGTGTACTTGCATTAATCAGAGTGAGGAAGTTTGTCAATAATTAATTTTGACATGAATTAAACTCTTCATACATCACCTTATCTGTGAACATCTCTGTCTGAGTCAGTCAGACAGACAGCTGATTTCCTCTGCAACGGTGGCCACTTAACAATGAAAAAGACAAATCTCCTGATTCCACCATGTTACTTTACAACATAATCAGAATGTGTCTTTTGTTTTCATTGTGTCGACAGATGGACCTCCAACTGCACAAATTACATATTGTGCATTTAACAAAAATCCCAGGTTTTGCTGACCTTAAAGTGAATTCTTCACAGGAAATGTGGAGACGACTTCACAAACTGAGAAACTGTTTTTCCTAACCTGAACCAAAAACACACACTGAACCTGAACCTTGGATTCAGATATCAGCGCCCTCCACTTTGTGCACTTGCCATCAACCCCAATCCTCCCTGTGACTCCAGCGTGGCTCGTGAATGTAGTGATATTGTGAAAACTTGTGCCCATGTACATGAACCCCCTGGATCACATTTCGTCACAATTTCATAAATTGCTCTGATGCAATGTTGAAAGCACGTGAACAAATGTTGACATACAGCTACTCAGTAGATCCTATAACCTATTTGGCTTGTGACCTCTTAAAACTGTGCAATAGTTATTAGTGGCACTGTGTCAAAGGTTACATATCTCTACCCATTGTGGCCAGTTTAAATTAAAGAGTGTTTTTTCCTTCTCAGATTGATTTGTCTGTATTTTAGGGGCCTGAGGGGATTAAAAGTAATAAACAGAACAAAGTCTGAAAAAACAGAGCTGCACACAACATGGCTGCTTCTGTCCTGTGTCATTAATCATCACAACTCCTGGGATTTCTCATATGACTCCTTTGGGTGGTCCTGACCTGCAGGTTGGGAACCACTGTCGTGTTTACTTCTGGGGCTAACACTCATTTCCTTGTAAGTAACACTAAACTTAACCATAACTGATACCTACCTAACCTTGACCTTTACACGACCCCGGTGAAGACAGGAACTGTTTTAGCTCATGATAAATGTCACTCGCTGCATAATAGAATAAACAAATAATTAACCTCAGCAGACAAACTGTCCCCAGTCCAATAAGTTTAAGTTGAAAATCATACAGACTGCACCTAAAATTAGGCTCACGCACAGAGGTTTCTATACCCTTGGGCTCCTTTGCCCTTGGGTGACCCTGAGAATGAATGCCTGCATGTTCCCGTCACCTGCTCCAGACAAACTATAGCACAGCTCTCTGTTGTCCTGTAGGCACAGAAATCACATCACCTCGCAGAAAAAAAAGGTGCAAGAAGAAGGGTATATAAGCCCACCCCCTCTGGACTGGAAATAGCATACAGTACCTCTGCTGGACGGGCCAACAGGCCGAGGTGCAGCAGGTGACATGTGCACTGAATGGACAACTGCTTAGAGAGTATTGGAGGAGATATTTTGGAAATGTCATGCACTAGCATTATTAACATACCCCTTGTGTTAGCCTGTATGCGAGCTGTCACAGCGAGCTGAACAGGCAGGGAGGCCTGCATGGCTGGCAAGAAGGAGGGAGATTTATTATAGTTTTCATCAGCAGGGCACAATTGGGCTGGACACACTGCTTGTTCAAAGGCCTGTCATAATTTCTGTCATCTATTTAAAGTCAAACTCAGGCAACAAGCAAAGACTATGGCTGTGTCAAGATCAGGGCAGACCACTTGCATTTCACAGATGTCTGCTTCTTGGAAAAGCGCCCTGGTAAAATTGCCATGTGCTGAACTACTTTCACTCCAATGGAAACGTTAACTGCTAAATCCCCCCCATGAGGAAGAAAAAAAAAATCCTCACAGGCTCATTTTGCCAGGGATGACTCAGCTTTCACAAGGTGTTCTTTAAGAGCACCTTGAAGTGGTATTATGACAATACACATGGATCTCTGTTGTTTCATTTCGCCATGTGCGCCTGTTACACAGAGGGGAAATGGTTTTACACTGCCGGCTTCACGAACTGAGAAATGACTTCATTTGCACTGTTAGCAGTTCCAGTGGAAACCAATTAGACGTCTGTAATTGTGAGCTGACCAGTTTGTCATATATTTAGGTTCGTTACTTTGCACATTGAGAAGCACATTTTTGGATGAATGAACTGTGTGTGTTTGTTTCACTTACAAAATGCAAACACATAAAGTTCAGCAGCCACATCACATCTGTCATTGTAAGCATATTAAAAAAGTCTAATTTTCTTTTACTTCCTCCTCAACGCTTAGGGAACTCATATTAAAGCTTTTCTGCCATTCTGTATTAGAAAAGAGTGTGAATGTGTTTGGGGAGGGGGGGGTAATCCTCAATAGCCTCGGGGTGTTATGCACACACTCTCACCAGCTGTTTTCATCAGAGTGGTGCTGTGGTGCTGAAAGCCTGGCAGGTGCTGCCCCCCTGTGTTTGCACACAGTAACTGCTGCTGTTTGCAGGAGTGAAAACTGATGCACAGTCACTCTTAACAATACAAAGGGTCAGATGCGCCGGCCCTGCACCCAACAGCCAAATAACTCCCATTACAGGCCATATAGCCATCAGTGTATAGGTAATACACTCCGGCAGCAGCTGTCAGGAATATGGCTCACATCCCACATTGACATCCCCACAGCACAGTAACATTAGGGAATTGACTTTGGGTTAATACACTAATGCACCTGTAAGCTGGTGCCAATCGTTTAAGGGCCACTGGTTACAGGCACGTGGTTTTGTCTTTACACAAGATTTTTTGGGGTTTTTTGAGATGACATGACCAGATGTGAGGTGAAGGTCGCTGCAAAATATCTGTGCATTGTTGCTCTATAAAGTTATGAAATAAATTAAAAATACAGTTCCTTCTGTCTGCTGGTGTTTTTATAAATCATAATCTCTCACACTAAATAAAAACTTTAGGAGCTCCTTGCTGCACTGTCAATGTTGCTGACTGCCGCCTGACTTTTGCTGAGAAAGCAAACACAGCAAAAGCAAAGTATATTGTTGATCAATGTTTATTCAAACTAAAATTACTCCTGGATTATCACACAGACAGAAATACAGCAGAATAATTCAGTGTTGACTTTGAGGCACGGAGGAAAAAGATCATTGCTAACAGAGTGAATATCATTTCCTAGGATTTGTTTGTTAAATACAATAATATATTTATGGTCTCTAGAAAAGTAAACAAAATCTTCATTTATGAAAACAATCTAAAAAGAGTAACATCAATACATAAGTGAATAAGGCTGGAAGAAATACAGTAGGTCCTCACTCAAAGTTATGGTGGACAACTTTGGCATCAGTGGATAAATCCCTTGAATAAAAAAAGAAAACTTGAGGCACTTTCTTGTGAGCGATATTAGTGGCACTGCAGGTTTGCGTCAGTAACACAATCATAAAATCACTTCATTAACACTGGCCTAGAGTAGTCTCACAAGGTTAAAATGCTGGCATCGCTGCGTCAAACAGCACTGTTAAGCTGCTAAGCAAGGCACTTAATACTGTGTCCTCATCAGCAGATCTTTAAGGTGGCAGAGAGTATTGAAAACATGATCAAACGCTGAATGATCAATCACTAGTATGACACTTTGAAGACCGATTAGGCACGAAGTCTCACAGCTCAAAAGAAAGCTCCTCAAGTGTTACAGAAAGTAATAATTTACAAAATATAAAACTTAGCAGGTCAAAAGCTTAAAAAGGCTAGTTAGCATGGAAACAAAATGCTGTTGCAGTTGAAGGGGGCCCCAGAGGAAGACTTGTTAAACCACGTTGCTGGGGAAGAGAAGCTGCTGCGACCAGGTTTAACATTTTTCCCGCAAAGTGCCAGATTCACACCACTGATCTTTACACCACTCTCAGGTGCAGCACCTGGTTGACAAACATTAACGTACATCGAGAGAATCCGTGTGGAAGAAAACTACAATGCTGAAGTCCCAAGGAGGCTGTCCCACGCTAATTTCCACATGCTGGGTTAAAATTCCCATCAGTTTCTCTCAGAGGTTTCTTCTCACAGCGCTGTGATTTTGAAAATGAAGCTGAGACTGCAATTTGAGCGCCTAATGACTTCAAGATACCTTGTAGTGTTTTTCCACCCTTTTTTTTAACCAAAATGAGATCCTCAGATGTGCAATTTGATCCCTTGCCAAATACTCCTTCCCCTATGTGCAAGGCAAAGAAAAGAACCTATGGGCTATTTGAATACGGCAATGCGGTGATGAAGTTACCTCCTTCACTCACACACTTTTTCTTCTTCTGCTTCTCTTAGTACGGCTCTGCCTTTAGACTTCGATATAGGCAGCATGTGAACACCATCCCTATGATCTGGAGTTTGAATGGAGGGAAGGGAAAACATAATTTAGCTACAATATTCATGGATATACATTTATTTAATATCTGTTTATGTTTAAGTCCACTGTGGAAAAAGTTAGAGTTCTTTGCTCACCTGTACGCAGGCAATCCCAACACCCACCGCTCCAATGATCTTCAGATGGTCCAGGATGAATTTCTCCAGTTTGGTAATACAGCCGCCCTAAATGAAAAACAAAGTGTGTCTTTATGTTGCATCAGTTGATGTGGGAGTGCAGCTGAAGTCTCACTGCAAACAAATGTTGTGTATACGGTTCAGATATGACAGCTCTTGTATCCAGTCCACTCCTACACCACACAGTCTCACTGCTGACATACAGAGACTGGACAGAAATACTGATAAAGCCCCCCTGCACTGAAAAGTAAACCCAACCAACGCCCCCCAGCACCCTTCATCCTCTCACCTCCACCTTGTAGATGTTGGATGGGTGGTCCCTGAGGCCGCAACGATCAGAGCGAGTCTTACAGCAGCTGTCAGGTACCTTTCTGGCCTCGGCCTCTCTGGAGCGAATCCAGATGCTCGCAGCCCAGTCGGATGAATTGTTGCTGCCACAACACTTGAACTGACAGGAGACAGAGGAACAGACATCTTAAGAGGGGGGTTTGATATGGTATTTTGATATAATAGTAGTAAAAAAAGAATGAAAAGTTAACTTTCAACCTCAGAAGCTCATCTGGAATGCAGCAATCCAGCTGCTCTTCAACCTTTCAAGTTATCCAGAACAACATGATTCCTCCTCAACCTGCACTGGAGTGTTATTCCAGTTACTGGTACTTGCTTACTATGCTGCAAATAGCACATCCTACATCCAGAATACAGTCAAATCTTACGTCCAGCCAGTCCGATACGTTTTGCGATTGCCAGATGGCTTTCTACTTCTTCAACATTTGGGGTGCAAAGCTACTGCTCAACAATTTCACAAAGGTTGCTGTTGTGCCTCAACAACAGTAACACAAGCTCATCGGTCACATCAGGACAGCAGACACTCTACACATTATCATAACTGTTCAGACTGAGCCCAGAGGAAGGAGAAAGGAGAAAAAACAACAACAAAAGAACAAAAGAAACTAAGGGAAATCTCTATCTCTTGTTTCTAAAATGTTCTTTTCTAAAATGTGTTTCTAAAAGCACTTGAAGCAGTTTTTTGTTTGATGATTTTTATGTGATTGCATGATTCTTGCAGTTTTTGGGACGTATCTCAATGGCAGAATGTAGTTATTGTAAGTTACTTTGGATAAAAGTATCAGCAGAGTTAAAAGTAAATAAGTGCGTTGTAGACTGCACCAAATCTGAACTACTATTTGAAATGAGTAAAAAAGGTAAAGAATAAATGTTGACATCTCAAACCTTGGGGCTTCCTATCCTTAAAAAAACTGAGCATAAAAGAATAAGTCAACTTAGGTCTGAACTGATGCTCAGATCAATCCATTTTCGCACGCACTGTCAACTAGTGTGAATAACAGAGAGAGTAAATTACAGCAGAGAGTGCAGATAAGTTCATCATCCTTAGCTGAAGTCAGAGGGACTTGAATCGGATTTATTTCATCACCAAGATCTCTAATCTGATGGGATGATAGGTTACTAAACACTGTCCAATCAACAAGCCACGTGTGAGTCCATGTGACTTTTGCTTAAAAGCTCAGATTTACTTATAATATGACAGTGTGGATGCAAACAACTATCTAAATATATCCAGTGTTGTAATGATTCAAAGGCAAACTGTGGCTGTGACTGCACTCTTAAAGGTAAACATCAGTTGTCATCTCAGATTGTGTTAAAATAAGATTAAATTAACCTCAACCTTGTAAAACTGGCGGTCGTGTGTGTTTATCCGTGCATCGTTGGTTGCAAACACTTACCTCCTGCTGCAGCTTGTCTACAGCCTTGGTGATTTGCTCGTGGGACTTCTGTTGATACTTCTGAGTCATAGTCTCCCTTAGATTCTGCTTCAGCTCCTCATTCAGCTGTTCAGACACACAGACACAGATGCAACAATCAGCTACAAAATTAAAACCAACTGCCTTACATTGTGTAGATCCCTCTCTGACCCACTCAGGCATGGACACAAGACCTCTGAAGGTGTCTCGTGGCTTCAGAAATCAAGACTTAAGCAGCACATACATGAAGTCCTGTAATGTGCAGGGTGAACCACGGATTGGACTTGTTCCAGCACATCCCACAGATGCTCAACCCATCATATCCTTGAACTATTTGTCATATAAGGCTCGACATCCTTCAGAAAGAGGCCACTGTCGTCAGGGAGTACTGTTGCCATGAAGTGGTTGTATTGATTTGCAGCAGCGTTCAGGTAGACGACGTGTCGAAATAACATCCAACTAATTGCATAGACCCAATGTTTCCCAGCTGAACACTGTATTTAAACAAGATGATCAATATTATTCACTTCACCTGTCAGTGGTTTAGATACTGCGGTTCTCCCAGTGTATATGCACTCGCAGCCTGTTACATGGCATCATGGAAATCTCAGGCCAGCACAGACCATGAAATTAGTTGCACTTGTTGACTCTGGTACAGATGAGATTTACAGGCACACGAGCCTTAAATGCTCTCTTGGTGATACATGTCATGGACAGCAGTTCTAACAACAGAGGGGCAGACGAAACCGGGGCGAACGTGGAGGAAGTCGGGTGTTTTTTTGTTCTCTAGACCAGCGGCAGAAACGCTCGGTGGAGGAGCGGGAGGTCTGGGGGGCTCAGTTTCTATGGCAACAAGCCAGCTGGGAAACCACTGTAAATCAAAGCGTGAAGGAGATATCAAGGGAATGAATGATGAAAAGTGGAAGGGAGGGCAGAGAGAGATGAGAGAGGGGAGGTGAAGACAAAGAAGGAGAGAAAAGAAGAAAAGGAGGAAGCAGGAGGGATGTGAGGGGGGCTGGATTTTAATTTTACCTGTTGATAGTGTGAGAAACACTGCTGCAGTTAAGTGAAAAGGGCAATTCGAGACTTAAATGGCTCAATAAGTAAAGAAAACAGCCATTGAGTGAGCAGTGTCCTGTGATATTGCATTAACCAAGAAGAAAAGCAAATACAACTTCAAGCATCTATTCAGGTAATGTTTGCACTGCTGTGAAATTAGGCCAAACCAGAATCATCCAACCGCAGAGCATGGATCACCTTTTAATAAAAAAAAAAAAAAGGCAGCAGTTTAAAGGGGCTGATGTTGAAATGTAAATGTGTGCCATCTACAGGCAAAGAAGATAAAGTCTGCTGCTTTGACGATAGCTACCTTAAGAAGGGAGGAAGCTTTTAACCAGGCTTTCTATTTAAAGCCTTTAAGCATATTTATTTATTTTGCAAACTGACTTTTTTACAACAAATTTTTTAGTATCAGAAAAGAAAATACCATCAAATATCTCTTCTTTACAGTATTATCATTTATAATTTTGTGACCACTGGTGTGCTTACACTGTGGACATAAATACTGGGTCTATGGCTAAGACTCAAGTTGTACTCGTAACCTGACAAGCCTTCTTTGGTTTTGGAAACTCAAGGCTCTCTAATGCCAAGACTACTGTTTGGACTTTGGGTTGCAGCTAAAGACACAACTGTTGATGGTGATATTTGCTGACACTGCCGCTTCTCCTCCGGAGTCACAAATGCACACATCACAAAAATGTGTGTAGCCCTGGTGTTGATGATGATCCAGGAAGGTAACTTGGAGTACTTACTCAAGAGAGTTGTTGCTTGCACCTGCTTCATGCATATTATGCTAAAGCACTACGTTTGTGCATAACAAGAAGAGTCTTGGAAGTTCTTGATAGCACCACATATGATTGGAGGTGTGAGGATGGCAGGATGCTGTTTGCTGCATTACCGGGAGTTCAGTTTTCATGAGGTATTCATGACCCAGAGTATCTACAGAATACCTAAGAACATACTGTATATATATATATATAAATCATAGAAACATGGCTCACAGAAAGACTCAACTGCGACCGATTAGTTTGGGCATCCCAAAAAAATATGTTTGTAAGTTACATGCAAGAACAGAGGGAGAGAGGAAGAGCAGCTTTTGAGGAGTGACCATTTCATGTAAGAATCTTTTGAAGCCAGTGAAGGAGACAGAGCTTTAGGAAGCAGGAGAGAGCTCAGTGACTGCTCATGTTCAGAGAGTTGTGTATTATGAATGAGGCAGTTATAATGATAGCAGAGCCCCTCCTGACTGAGAAAGTCCTGTTGCTGAGCTACAAAGCACCAGACCTTGAGACTATGCAGGGTGGTGGGCTGATGCTGGTGGATAAAGGATAAAGGATAAAGTCATGTTAATATTACAGAAGACAAAAACAGTCATTTTTGAGACTAAAAGGCACCCAGGGAAGTTGTTGGACTTTTACACTATCATATTTGAAATATGAGAAATAACTTGAGATGTCCATACTTACAAGTACTTAGCAGTCATTATTATACTATTGAACAGAAACCTTGGTTCGACTTTGGTCTTCATTTCTTTTTTTAAATCTTAACTGTAAAAGTTTTTTGACTACATCAAGCCATCATACTGACAAAATCGGCACATAGACAGAACTATGAATAAATGGCGAGTACTCAAAATCTCTTCTGTGCTATTTTACGCTGTAATAGGCGTCTTCAGGAGCATGACATGACTGTCGCAGCTGTAAATCACCTCTCAGCTTAACTGTTTGTAATAAGCACACAATGTGTAGTTCTGAGCAGTGTTTTTTTCTCTCTTTGAACATTTAATTATTTCTTTGTTTATCATTTTTCAGTGTATATCCATTTAAAATCACAACATAATGCTCTTAACGGAGCACACAGTGAATATAGTCTTGTTGTGTGAGCTACTGAAGGCATTTTCCATTCCATTTGGACTAAATATTCCACAAGTAATATGGTCTGTCTGATATTTGTATTTTTAATGGGCTGTCTTTTATTTCCACCCTCCAATCTCATTTATCATGCTGGTTTGGCCGTGGTTAAAATTACACTGCAGCACGAACCATGTGGGAACTGAGACAGTCGTCTGTGTTTTATTACAACCTTTTTGACTACGTGCTCAGATTAAGATGTACAAAAAAACAGCCAAGGATGCTCTATTGATGTTTTTGTAGGATATATCATAGCTGTTACACACACAGACATGAGCTGTTAGTCTTTGATAATAACTTTTTGCAGTATGATAGATTTGTAGATTGTGCACTAAGACTTTTTTTCCTCAGTGACAATGAACTAAATAATTTATTGAAAATACGCTTGTATGTATGTCAGAAGACAGAAAAAGTAACACTTTTCATGAGATATGTTGTAATCAGTTAAAAGAATCCAGTTAGAGGTGTAATATTATTAAAATCAAATTCTAATCTGTGTCAAATATAAATGACTTTTTTTGTCATTTGAAATAAATATCTAGTCCTCACATATCTGTCAGCTGCTCCTCTGTAATTCCAAGCATACAATCCAACATACAAATCCCAGGGTTAATTATTGAACCATCTGAAAGGACTTTTTAAAGAAATACTATTGATTGATTAAGGAATTACCTGCTGGTAGTAGATATAAGCCAGGACACCAGCTAGGATCTCCAACAGGAAGATACACAGCAGCAGGACGAAGTACTGGGGAGAAGAAGAAGAAGAAGAAGAAAAGACAGTTAGTGGATAACAATGTGATGAGGCTGTGGTCTAAAAAACAGATGTAGGAGCATCTAAAGTCACATATGCAGCACTGCAAGGAAGGTATTTAAACAAAATCGAATCATGGGATGAATAAGGTCACATTCTATTGAGCTTTAAATTAGTCTGTCTACTGCAGGTTTGTACAGCTATTCAATAAAAGGAACAACTGACAGCAAAATACAATATGTTAAACACATTGTAATGGCCTTAAAATACAGCCTTTTTTATCTTAAGACAGTGACACTGTTCAAGTCTTGTTAACTTTATTCCTCAGAAGTTGAACCTTTTTAGCTTTAGCAGCTCACCTCTAACACTGTAATCAGTTCTCTTTAATGCCCTCATGCTTTAAGTTGATATAGCAGACATGTTCAGGAAACAGTAAACATGATGAACACATTTTGGGGTCTTTTTGTGTCCTCCTGATGTTCTTTCATCCCCACACATGTAATCA
This sequence comes from Acanthurus lineatus, assembly GCA_029814665.1. Classification (NCBI taxonomy): domain Eukaryota; kingdom Metazoa; phylum Chordata; class Actinopteri; order Acanthuriformes; family Acanthuridae; genus Acanthurus; species Acanthurus lineatus. The sequence goes on from JAPZDV010000001.1 coordinate 25,395,657, forward strand.
TAACACAGGTGGATCACAAAGTATTGCCTAACAAAGATTTACAACAGTAGGACTTTATTACAGGTCTGATACTCTGAACTTAACTACACTGTACAGGTGTTCACTAATAAACTGGTAACAATAGCACATCTCACATGTACAGCTGCGCCAGTCCTTCAAATGAGGTCTCACAGCCGATGACAAAACTTAAAGTTCAGCAAATTTGGTTAAGACCTCCTTTGTACTTTCTAATGTTTGCCTCTTATGCTTAAAGTAGGTTTATTAAAGCCTGAAACCACCTAACTTTGAGTCAGGCAGTGCCTTTAAATGAGGTTTGCTCTTCAGAGTTTATCGTTGGTATCTGATTCGTGACCAGGCCCATGGGAGTTTAAGGGAAGGTCTCTGCTTTTCATGCCAAGTTTCTTCAGAATTAAAGACAAGAGGAGATATTATCAGCCCAAAACCTTGACCCAAATTCCTCTGGGCTGCTGCTATCAGGAAAAAAGGATCAGGCCGGTAAAGTGGACTTGGTCTTTGATTTGATGGCTTGGGCTGATTGAGTCCCTGAGTGGCTCTGAGTTTGAATGCTGAGCAGATTCTTAGATGCATTTTGATGTTGTGTTGGTGGTTTGAAGACAACTATAGCAGATACAAATGTCCGAAACACAAAAAGTCAGTTCCGTTGAATCAAACATAAGACAGTAAAGAGGGTGTGTGGAGATTTAATCCAACTATGTGACATTTTTATATCACATCCTGTATGTAAAGATTCTTGCATTAAAAAAATCTCACACTCTTCCAATGATTTAATCAATTGTCACCTGATTGATTGATTAAACCAATTACATAATCATTAGCCACATGTTGACTTAAGTTCTGCCCAAAATGGTTAATTGTCCCATACATTATGCTGGTCCTTAAAACTGACTGATTAATGTCCAAGGAAGTTTAGTTGCGTTCAATTTACTTAGTTTTCTGTTCTGTAATAGCTTAAAATTAAGATATTCTATATCGGGAGATGTTTCATCACAGTCCTTATGATAAAATGACTTTGATCTAATATGTCTATAACCTTTCTATTTCTTTTCTGAAAAAAATGCTTCCTATTGCCTTACTGTAGTATTTAACAGGCTAAAAATGGTAGTTAAAGGGATGGCAGATTAGCACATGCATGTTAAAACCCCTCTAGCACATCTAATGCCATTGCATTTGAAAGGAAAGATTTCTGATTCCCCGATTCCCTCAAACATCAAAATTTCCATCACTTATTCGCAGTTTACAGCTTGTGACGTTATTTGCTGGAATCAAAACCTTCCCTGCAGAGGTGTGTATGACACCAATTAGCACCTGAACAGCAGCGAATTGTAGCCTGGCTAACCTCACTCAGACATTCATTAGAGGAAACCATAGAAATTTATGAAGAAAAATCACTTGTTATTGCCTCATAGCACTGTTCTATTTGTCACCTCTTGGCTCACTCAGACTTTTACTGGCCTGACTTGTGAACATCTGAACAGAAAATCATTGCAGTTGTAGCTGAAAATGGGACAACTGGGTTCAAGGTTTATCTGAATGTACCATGTTCGTGGTCTTGGTTGATGCTTACGCTCTCTTTATCTCAGTCTCACACACATGTACACACACACTTCTAAGACTCATGTCACATGGACAGTGATGTGTACAGGGTGTGACAGAGGACCTGTTGTCGGCTGTATAGACTGAGACTGCTGAATTTACTGACTGCGGTGACTTCAGAGGACTCCTCATGATCTCAGTCACGTTCTCTTTCTCTTCCCTGTCACTCTCTCTTTCTCGCTCTCTCTCTCAGACACATTCATTTTATGTCTGAGCTGCCATTCCTCTCCCAGGAGACTTTCTAGGCACAGTGTATTTACCTCTAAAATGACTCTGCAGGTTCATATGTTCAAAGCCTTTTATGAAACCCCTGAGTGGCTTCAGCCTGAACAGAGCTGCTTCCTGGCAAAACTATAAAACGTGTCATGGTAAACTCAGACTCATCTGGCTGAGGTTGTTTTAAAATATCTGAACAGTTTCCTTGGTACTTTGTGTCTCTTTTTTCCTTCTCCTCTGACTTCTTTCCTCTTTCACCTACATGCACTTCTTTCAGCATCTAGTGTAAGTAAAGGAGCATGTATCTGCAGAAAAGATGTACACATTTGTATGCAGCTCTCTGACTGACTGTGTTTTCAATTCAGACTCCATTAGTAGTGTACTGCTGCCTTTACAATTACACAGTGACATTGAAGGTGACTCTAATCAGATAATAGTTGGACACGTGTTGGGTTTTTGAAAGGAGCCATCCTGCAACCTTTTGGTTATATGGGGGACTTTCTGGCCTCATACAGCTAATCAATTAGAACTTAAAATTTGATGAAGAATCTATTAACCTGTGTCCAGCTGCAGGTGATTATCAAAGTGACTTCAGCCTTCAGGAGGTTTGGCAGTAAAGTGAGTTTTTTTATGCAGAGAAAGTGTAAAATCTAAACAACATTGTGGCATGCAACTCCTCATTGCTGTCATAAAATTATATTACTTTCTTCTAACATAAACACATATATACTTTACTTTCAGTGAGCAATTTTTTTTCCAATATCAATTATTCTTTTGTTTACATTCATGAATAATCAATTTATAATTCAGTATCAGAAACAGTGAAAAACTTCCTATTAAAATCATCTTTAAACTATTTTGGCCAAGTCCAAAAATTTTTATTTCACCAAAGTAAGCAAACTTTGTCGAATGATCGTAAAATAAAAAAAAAGGTGGGATGATCACTGTATTGTAGAATTAAAAAAGAAATGTCAGCTGTTGTTTATAGATGGTTTTCTTAATCATAAATACAATATTTTGAATACAGAGTTTTAATGAGTTAGAAATGTTAATTCTCTCAAGATTTCATTCTTCTCTCATACACACACACACACACACACACACACACACACACACACACACAAACACTCGCTCTTTCCTTCACACACTCTTACACACAAGTGACTCCACTATGTTCTCCATCTTTGGCATTCTCTTGCTATCCTCCCTTCCTGACAACTTCATTCCTTCTCTATGATTCATGGCTGTGTTCTCAACTCCTCAAGTAACACCGTGCATTCAAAAAGACACACACACACACACACACACACACACACTCACTCACACATACTCACACAGAAGGTGTGCTCAGATTTCAAACTAAGCAAGAACACTCTATGTTGGCCATGTAACACTGACCACCTTTAACAGAAGATGTATGTTTTTCCTCACCCTGTTCATACAGAGACAAAAATGTGTACAACTCAGCAACAAAGTCTCTTAAAACCCTACAGAAATAAATGTAAATGTGCAGGAATGTATTCCATTACAATTTCTCACACAACACAACACAGCACCCTGAACTTTCCATCTAGTGCTCTCGCCTTTGTTGAAGCCTGAAAAGTCATCTTCATAAACTCTTCTGTGCAGCTGAATAAAAGCCGTTCATGAGCGATGATCATAACTAAGTCATGAAAGACTCATGAGGTTGTGGGCTGAGCAGAAATGAACAGAAATGAGCTATGAAGCAGAAATCTATTTAACCTTTGTTGCTGCTTACAGCTCTGCCAGCCTGTTGTCTCATATAAATATAATTCAATACAATGGAAGTGAAACAACAAACATAGCTGGATAAGAAACATCATATACAGTGTGAGAGGAAAATAAAGATGCTGAAAGAGAGTGGATTGAGTGCTCCAGCTGAGCATTTGTTCTTACATTTGACATAATAAACATATCGGTGGCTTACTGATAATGAAAACAGTTTTTCTTTTCCATTTTCATTACTCTGACACTGACATCTGGCACAGATGTCTACACATTATTATCACTCTATGTCAATGATATACTTTAAAGCACTTTAACCCTGGTTTTTGACATTATATCTGTGTTAAACATTAAATCCCAAATCAGAAATGAAAGGATTAGCTAATAGAAAAAACAAAAGATCAGAAAGTTGGTGCTTTTTGTTACTGATAAATGTGAAGCTTTTTGTTTGTGGAAACTTGGTTTGGCAAAACAAACAGCTGGTGAAGTCACCTTCAGGGTCGGGAAAGTGTGATGGACATTTCCTCATAAATATTATGACATTTCCAGACAAAGTGATTCATCAATTGAGCAGCCTTACTCTTATGATAATTATCATCATCCTAATAAATCCAATCAGTAACAGTTTGCTGTTAAATCTTTTGTGATAAAATGGAGGAGACAGAGAAGACAACATGGAGAAATATAAAGAGACAAAACCAGACAAATGGAGTTAGACAGAAAAAGGAACATAGAGAGAGTTTCCTCTGCCTTTCTCCTCAGTTCAGAGACAAACTCTTGTAATATGTCCGGTAAAACTTTATGAAGTCAATCTCTCCACAGGTGGATCCAGCATCTGCTAGGACTGCTTTCCATTTGGCTCTATCATTTGGGAAGGAAAAAGTTATCTCCCTTCCTTCCCTGAGTTATTATGCCATTCTATCACTTTTCTCCAACAAAACAATAAAGTTGTGGGTTTGCAGACACACAACACATCCGTCTTTCTGAGGGCAGAACTCCAGAAACTACACAAAGTCTGGCAAAAAACCTCTTCTACAATCTGCAGCTGGTTTATTTAAGCCTAACAGCAGATGCACCATCAGCTTTTTCACATTTAAACTCAAGACTTTCAGGTCACAGCAAAGTGTCGCCCATCACTGCTTTTCCCATGTACGCTGAGCAGGTACTCGGCACTTGACACATACAAGAAAACAATTACTTTGCCTCTCTCCCCTCGCCATCCCCGCCCTTATGTTTGCCCTCTTTAACAATCCTGATAGCATCTCTCCTTGCCGACACTCATTTCTCTCCTGTGATTCATGGCCCTAATCTCAACTCTGCAGGATGCATCAAGTGTTTTAAAAACTACACAACACTCAGGAGAAGAGATGGTGTCCACATCTCGATTAACACACGAGTGCTGAGTTATAAATCAAATAATCTGGACGATTTGTTGACTTCTTTTATCAGGTACGATTCTATAGACTTTCTATAGACTTTTTATGTTTTCATGCCCGGGGAAAAAAGCTTTCATGAAAATCTGCAGTCAACACCAAATTAACCCAGAAAACATAAAATTAGGTTTTAAGTCTGATAAAACTGCTTTACCATTTTAATCTTAAAATTAAATCAAAGAAACAAGAATGAAACAGTGATTTCACTTGACCTTGAGACTTTGTTTTTTTATATTTTCTTAATACTGTTTTCATTTTTACACATAAAAATTACAAACAATAAAAGTAACCCATACTTACATGGACAAAATTATAGGAATGTTTTTGTGAGGTGTTTTAGTTATTACAACTAATGAATTTAACATTGATGTGTAACAGCTGCAGCTGCTGCATAATTTGAACTTAACTAACCACCAACACGGATAACACTGCTTCCCTTACTCTTTTATGTAAAGAGTTAAATGGGTAATTAGTTATATCTGCTATTACTGTTCTCTAAATGTTCCTTGTCTTAATTGCTACTTCATGAATGCTCCATATAAATGCACCTGGCTATACAGTGGCATCTGCCTCATCTCAAGATGAAAATATGTTGAATCCTCATGGGCTCGTCTCTGGTGAAGAGAAGACAATGCCCGATAACACAAACATTTGAGCTTTGCCCACAGTTGTGTGCATGCATAAATTTACGGAGTTGAAATGTGTTGATGAGGGCCTGGGCTGTGTGTGTTTTTAGCACGAGTGTGTAAATAATAAAGTTTTTCTGTGTGTTTGTGTGTTTATATTTGAGCTCGCTCCAGGGCCATAAAGGTGTCTCTGTTAGTCAAACCCCGTTCTGTTTACAGAGTGTGCTGAATCAAATATGGACACACACACTTTTGCTATAAATTTTTAAATGGTATCAGACCTGTGCATAAACTTCTGCACTCGATTCAGCATTTCAGACGTTACTGGAGGTCAAACAACAAGCCAAGTCTTCATCGTGAAAACGATCAAGACTAACATCGTGGCCTTGGTTAAATCTTAGCATGTTCAGCGTGTTCCTCTAAGTGATGAACATCCTACTGAAGAACATGCAGGGAAGTTTTGCTGACAGAATCAGTCCGAGTATGTCATACTTACTTCCACAACAAATGTGAATTTGTACAGCTTTTTTCTGCTTCACATCTGCTCAGTCTCATCACATAAAAAATGCTGTGTTTCTTCCAACAACAAGCCAGTAAGCCATCTGGCTTGAGACAGGACAGAAAGTTTCTGCGTCATGTCAAACAGAATAACTGTTAACAAATAAGAAAGCTGTGTAATAATGGACCAGTGTCTTTCTGTGTTTTGTATTAGGACAGGTGTTTGTAAAAGCTGACTTGAATGTGTTTATTTTACTTGACTCATTAATTATAAATGTCGCTTTAAGGTATTTGTAGTTTCTAACTAATTTTGATATTTTATACATTTCAAATGATCTTATACACAGCATATCTAAGATTATTCTGTTATCTCTCTCCCCTGATGTGATCTCTTACCACTCGCAGTAGCCTCCTCTGCTCCTTGAAGGTGGCACAGCAACCCAGCACGCCTGTTACCATGACGATGGCTCCAGCCAGGACCAGTATGTAGGCGGAGGCAGCGTAGGTCTTGGAGGAGAGAAGGCTGATGTAGTCGCTCTTCTCTACCAAGGTCCAAACACCCACTGCCATCACAACGCCCCCTGCCAACTGGGAGAAGAATACATTATAAGAACTGGATCAAATCAGGTCCCCCAACACGGCCCACTGAGCAACACGGAGGAGACAAAAACAAAGTGACAAAAGGGTTTATATTATTCATCACCCAAGTGGACTGATGATAAAGAGTTAGCCTGAAAATAATGCCTTTGAATAGTTGAATGCAAACTGATAAAACTACCTACCACAGTCACACAAGTTAATCTAATCTTGAATCAGTTTATGCTGCAGCTGGACTTGATTCGTCCAGGAGCCGCTATAAAAGGCTCCCAGACCTCCCAGACTGAGACTAGCACCTACTTGAGTTGATCTACTATGTCACTTTGTTATTTTTCCTCATTGAAGTTACTCATTAATCACTTGTTTGGCCTTTTTTTTAAGCAGTTTAAGTCTGAGAAAGAGAGATACAGTGACGTAAGGTGACACCTGAGGCATTAGAGTTTTGTTCAGGTCACGTGAGCTAATTTTTGTGATTGTGATACAGACACTGATAGACTGAACACATCACTCAATTTCTTAGCCTGCCTGCTTCTTTTGTGGTTGTAAACACAAGTTTAGGCTCCAGGTCAATTTTTCCTCCATTGTTGCAATCCACAGAAAGAACTGAAATGACCTGGAAATAAGGGGCCAGTGATAGAAAGAGAACTGCCTTCAAACCTTTAACAGCTGTTTACACAACCCCCTTGCAGAATTTGAGTAAATATTTTCATCACTGATTAACGTCAATGAATAAGGCTGTGTTTTTTACTAGGTTTTTGCTTCGTTTGTTTTGTTCAGGCACTGTGGATTTCTGATGCTTTCTGTGGCTTCTTCTCTCCCCCTGACCTATTGGATCAGCACTCTCTCATCACTCATGAAGGACCTTGTGATTTACACTCTAAGCACTGGCTGCAAGATTATTGTGAATGAGCCAACCGGGTCTGCTGAGGACAGTAATCCAGATCTGTCTCTGCTACTGTGACAGGTTTGATGTAAGTATAACTTATCCGCAGCAATTAGTTACTTAATTGACTATTCAATGCACAGACAATTAGTCTGAGAACTACCTTTGGTTACTGGTTAATAGTTTTAGCTATTATTTAGTTGAAAAGGCCAAACATTCTCTGGTTTTAGCCTTCCAAATGAGAAGATTTCCTGTTTTACATTTATTGCAATTGGGTTTTCAACAATTGGTTAGACAAAACAAGCAAAATTAAGATATTATCATGTGCTCTGAGAAATTATGAATATTTTTTCATTGCTCTTTTAACACCACGTACACTAAACAATTATTCAAGAAAATAAGTGTCTGATAATGACTGACAATGACTGATAAATAACATTACTGATACTTGCTGCACTAAACTTTAGCTTTTTCAGTTGGGTAATAGGCATTTCTAAACATTTTTATTTACATAAACCCTTAAGCCTACAGGACAAATTAACTGTAATCACAAAAAAGCATAAAAGTCTGTGCATCAATCCAGCATTGCCATTTAACTGTCCTCATCCAACAACTCCGACATTATCTAAGCTAATAGTTAAAGAGGCTATGAGGAGTATTAAATTCATAAGATATCACAATGACGAGTCAGCAGATGGTGTGGTGCTGCAACAGAAATCTGTCATCATGTCAAAGCGTTCAACCCAACAGCCGGTCTAATTTAGATATAATTTATAAGTGAAGATGATGGCTACAGAAGCAAGACACTGAGTCAGACTTCACCTCACCCAGCGACAGTGCTGCAGGGAAACACATAAAAAACAGAGACAAGCTAAGTATTTTATCGTTATTTACTAAATTCTCAACAGGAGTAGTAATTAGTCACTATAGGTTAATCCTTTTCGCATTTTTAATTTTCATTTTTATCACAATTGATTGTCATTTAGCACAGTTTAAACATGTCCATTGACTCTAGGTTTCTATATTTGCATCATTGTTGTTTTTTCAAAAACACTGATATCAATACATACATTTGAATCCCTGTAACCTGCTGCATGTGAGAAAATAACAACTGAAAAACATCTTTTTCTCATGAAGGTATATCATGAATTTATCACAGATAACAGATTGTTTTAATACAACTAATCAATAATCTTACACGACACACAAAAGTCATCACAGATTGTTATTACTCTCCCAACATCATGTTGTACCCAAAGAAATATTGCAGCCCTGAGAACAATCGCATTACACAGCAGACTGAGCTTCATTCTATTCTTCAGTAATCACTTCATGTTGTGAACACTATGCTTGCTGTGTCTTTATCTGCTGTTAAAACTCAATGAACAACAGGAATTAGAGAGTATTTTCCAAGGGTAATGGAAAGCTGTACAAAGGAAAAGCAAACTGGCGACCTCCAGTGGCATAAAGAGGTATAACCTGGGACATTTGAAAATATAATGTCCCATGAAAATATAATGCATACACTTATTCTATTGTGGATTTCATTTTAATCTTTAATCTCGTAGGTGGAAAACTCATCATTTTGTTTAAATTGCAAACCAGTACACTGTTTAAGTCATGACCTTGGACTTTAAGATTATAAGGTTGTTTTTTTTGTTCACAAACACAGCAGATATGGATATGAGGACAGGTTCAAACTTATCTAGAAGGTAGCTGTTGGTGCAACTTTCTGTGTATATAACTTTCCTTACATTTCCTTTTTTAAGATTATGTTCTGATATTTTTCATTAAGGCCAAAATACTATAAATCCATTCAAAATGATCTAAACTGATAAGGTCATTTAAGGTCATTTTAACTTAACTTCTACTTTAATGATGTAATTAACTTCGTGAGCCCTATATTGATTGGTTTGTTAATTTGGTCATTAAATACGTCTTAACCTTTTTAAATTTAATTTGGTGTCTTAAGCTCTCCTCAAAACTTTATCTGATAGTAGCAAATTACTTTGTTGTATTGCAGCGAGTTTATTTGGTTTCCCGGGGTTCAGTTCAGAGATAAGGTGCACCTGTAATAACCCTGACGTTTGGAGCTTAAAGTACTTGGAAAAAATTTAGGTGTATTAGTCAAAAGATCTAATTTGGTTCTGAAACATACATATGGTTGTAACTTTAGCCACCGGCACTGAAAAAGCTTCAGTCTGTCTGCCAATATGAGAGAGGGATCTGATTCTTTGGCAGACAGACGATTATCTCATTTGGGCAGAGCTTAGGTGAGATTTCAAACTGAGAGAGAGTGAGAAAGAGACCGACACCCTTTCCTTTCTGACAGTGAGGCTGTCGCACTGATGTTTGTCTCTTATTTAACACAGCAAAATCTGATCACGAAATCAGCCATTTTTTGTGCCTTGGTACTGGAACATCACATTTTTGACTCTGGAAACTTTTGACTGTTAGTCATTGAATGCATCCTCTGTGTCCTCTGTAAAAGCATGCAACTTGGCTTTGATTCTGTGAACTAGAATAGCAGCAGGCATTTATCTGCTGCCTGAGTAAAAAAGGCTTTGTTGGATAGTCCAGAAGGAATTTCATCGGCTAATTCTTCTTTCTGCAAAAAAGCTTATTATTCATATCAATGCATGTGTATTACTGTTCCTTCGTTTTAGAAGAAAACAGGGTTTTAAAGCTTCAGCTTATTTAAAAAATACATTACTTTTATTGGAAATTGCATTTTCTGAATTGCTCCTACCATAATATCACAATTTGGGCAATTATGGACAATGATAAATAGCCAAAACCTCTATGTTGATCCCTCTAGCTTCTTTAAGCTTAACAGTACAACAGATTGCTTTTCATTGGATTTTAGGAGTAGACTTAGCACACAACAAAACTTCAGCCAAAACTGTCAAATCCTGCAGGCGGTTCACATCTACACAGACACATGGGTATGAAAATAAAGCAACAACGTAATTATAAAAATATTTTCAGCAAAATACATGCTTATACAAACAATGAAAGCGAGGACCAAAGACTATTCATAGAGTCTGTTTTTAAATAGCTAGTATAATAACAAACAATGGTAAAAGCAACAGGCAAAGAAACTGTATGTATGAAAAGTTACATACCTAGACAGTAAACGTTTTAGGACACACCTGCATTTTTGGAAAACTCTGCCCAAAGCATGCAGGTGCTTGAGAAGAACTTGGGACCAACAAATGCACTTTGGCAATTAAATCCTCAGTGCAGATTCAACAATGCCAGAATGGAAACTTACCCAAAAAAGAAAGTTGAAAGTAAACAGCAGGTATTTCAGGCAGATGGTTCCACATGTTTCCTTTTTCTCCTCATAGACCCCCATTCTACAAAAGACAGTGGATTTCAAGTCAAATATGATAGAGTGTTGAAGTTGGATACCAATAAAAGTAAACAGCGCAGACTGAGAAATAACATATCACATTTTAAAAAAACTAGCTGATTGAAGCTCATATTGAATTGAATAGGGCTGCAAGTATTGATTATTTTTGCTGATTATTTTCTATGTTAATCATTTAGTCCATAAAATGTTTTAAAAACTAAAAAAATACATTCAACAACTTCTCAAAGCTTACAGTAACGTTTGAAATGCAAGTACATTCAACTTCCTGTCATATATTACCAAAAAAAGGAGCAAACCCTCAGAGACGCTGCAACCACATATCTAACATTTCTTCTCAAAACATAACTTAAGCGATCAATAAATGGTTGTAGATTTATTTTCTGTTAATCATTGCATTTCTAAATTAAACAATAACCCTATGAATCCATGACCACTTTAAACAGCTTAACACAAATAACCTAAATAAGTAAAATGAAGGCGACCAGCTGGTATTGAGGATCGTCTTTAAAAGCCATAAATAAAAGCAAACATTCCATTGATTGTGTGGTGCTTTAAACAAATGAGATGTTACAGGGCTAATGCAGAACTTGGGGGAGTAAGCATCAGATTAGCAGCGTAGGCAGTAATCAGTGAGCTGAGTTGTTACATGTGTGTGCAGAGAGATCCATGACTAAGCACTGAGTAGGAGCTGTCGGCCAGAGGCCACCCGCTTCCCTGATGCCTGGGACGAACATCCAGCACCTCTAAAAGCAAATAACTGTCCTCTTTTAACAAAAACTTCATACTGTCTCTGAGTGTTGTTTCATAAATCAGCTTGAACGATTAAACAATTATCACTGAATGATATAAAATGCTATTTAGTTTTTAAAAACAAGAGTGAAAAACGAGAATGAAAACAGATCTTATCCCGACAATCTTTATATTTTAACTGCAGCAATTTACACTGTATTAAAACAACAATGCTAAACCCAACTCTACATTTATAGATCCCATCGTAGAGCAAACCATGTTTCATGTACTTTTCTCTTCCAGACAATTTTCTTGGCCTATTTGCCAGTCAAGCTCAGACTCGCCTTCCTCTGACTGCCTCTTATCACACACTTTTTTCCCCTTTTGACTCACCAGCACACTCCCCCTCCCCCACGTACACTACTGTCAGTTCAGATGTGAGCACTACATGAATGACTGAGTGTGTCTGGGCTCAGTCTGTCGGCCATCTGCTATGGTGGGCCCCTATTAGCGTGGTCATGTAAATGAAACTCAAGCAAGACTTAAAGGACAGCTCTTTATTTTACTGGTAGAGCCGGACAGGAGACAGCTGAGTCAAGAAAAGAAGTCAACTATTTACAAGCTTTCTTTTTGTAAATGTAAAGACACTGCAGAAGAAACATCCCTCTTGCATGCAGGGTTTAACTTTAAATGAGCAGCTGAATCCCGTAATTATGCATCTTTTTAGCTTTAATTAATTGCAGTATGTGATGGCTTTACTCAAGGGCACATTAAACAAGATGTTAAATAAAGCTGAGGTGTGCCACATGTCTGAAACACTCACCACAAATCATGTTTACTAAGCTAATGGCTGTCTCGTCTACGCCTGGAGATTACACTGATGAAATACTAAAGGTCTAGAAAAGTAACCATAATCTGCATATGCAAATATATTTATTAGAGTGTTGGCAGTTTCAAATATTAAGGTTAATGTTGGAAAAAAATGTTAAATTTCTGCATGATTTAAGGCCAAAGGGACATATTCTCATCTACACATCTGTTAGTTAACAAGATATTTGGAGTGATCAATGCTCAATATCTTTAATTAAGCTTGTAGCATTTCCATTGGGCATCTTTATTTCTTTGTTAGTAACTCCAATGTAAATTCCATTTCTTACACTTATCAACACTTTAACAAAGAGGAAATGTCATTGTTTGTTTATGCTCTCACTTTGTCATAGAAAGTGGCAGCAATGCTTCTTCACAAACTTGTAAAATACATCAAAAGTAATTGTTCTTTTCTAACCTTTGGTAAAGTCAAGGTTACAGACTCTCTTTATCGACTTACATGTGTATCACTCATGTTACTAAATTGCCGAAAGCGAGACAAAACAGTCTCCCATCACAGACGATAAACCAGGTTTAAAACCAACTTCTGATTCACTTCTGAGTCATCTCACCTGTAACCTGACTGGAAAAACACCCTAGAAAAAGAAGGCTGTCTGTCTAACTCCTATGTAAAATTTCTTCTAAATAAGAAAATTAAAAGTTGGATGTTAAAAGAAAAACAAATTCTTTGGCTTAGCATCGACTGCAAGGAAAAGCTATGCAAGCTAAACATTTCCACTAAAAATCACAGTCACAACAGCGGCTCAGTTTTAAAACCGCTGGAGACAGCTTCCTCTTAGGGTTTTTTCTGGGTTTTTCAACATCACAGTACATCATCTACGCGGCTTAACAACAATATTATTAATAGTTGCGTATACAGTAATAAAATAAATCGCTGTTTTGAGTGTTTTCTCGATGATTTTCCACTAACATTACAGCGCATCCCTTCGCCGATGTAAGCTAACGCTAAACTTCTGTTAGTTTAGTTGTGCCTCCGTGCTGAAACAACTATGGAAAAAACAAACTATTTCATCAAAACCAACCCCTTTCTAAGGCGGTAATAACATGGAAAAGACTTGTCTGGTAGCCTAGCTTTCATACAAACCTATAAAATGTATCAGCTGTATTACAAATGACGACAAATTCAACCTTGTCTGGCCGATGTGAAACCGCAGTATCACGTTAAGCTAACACCGCACCGAGTTCACTCACTCACAGAGCACTTCCTGCTTTCTCCTACCTGCCGTGCCTTTGATTCCTCAACAATGGACGAAATGTGGGGAAAAATACACCTAGATGTAGTCTATTTTTATCCCACTTCTCTTAGATAAAGCCTTTTCCGACAGTCGTGTGAAGCTGGAGGCTAAAATCAACACGCTGTGCTCACTGATTGAGGCTGGAGGAGCCGCTGCTGCTGCTGCTGACTCCACCCCGGGCCACCTTGCATGTTTCTTGGGTATTTTACTGTCCCGGGGCGACGATTACTGGATGGAAGCAGACACCGAGGGAGAAATGCAGTTAAAAAAAGAGCATGTTTAGAAAGATTTATGTGTTGGTTTTGAGAACATTCATAACTGGCACTTCTTATAATGCAAGGGACCAATGAAATTAGCCCACTTTTAGACTACTCGAGTATCTTTAGGTGCAATACTTGAGTATTTCAGTGTTACACCCATTTATGTCTTGCTTCACGTTAGAAGGAAATTGCTTATCGCTGTGTTTACGCCGCTATTATTTTATTAATATTAAAATATTATCATCAATGTATTACAACTTTATTACTATTATTTATTTTTATTCACTAGTTGCGTCGACAATTAAGATTACTGCTACAGAATAGCCCGTAAAGAACTAATACAGTATGATGTATTATTATAGGTCAGGGTGAGATAAGATAAAGAGGAAAATTCACAAGCTAGTGGTGTATAATATACAGTTTATCAGCTGTAGCATTAAAGCACTGAACACATTAATGTATCAGCATTTGTCCTATAATCTGGTATTATAAATGCATTAGTCTCTAATGGGCCATTCTGACAAATTAATACTTTTACTTTTGGTACTTTGGATAAACTTTGATACATATTGTTTTTCCTTACCAAAAGTACAATTTTAAATGTTGAACTTTTACTTGTAACTGAGTAGTACTACATTGTAGTACTGCTACCTTTACTCAAGTAAAAGATCTGAGCACTTCTTGCACCACTGATAATCTGGTCAAGAGGATTTTTACCCACCAACAACATTTAACAGCTGTTCTTCTTATTCCCTAGAGAGTAGTATAAAATTTATAACATTTTTAGCCAAATTAACATTTTCTGAAGGCTTAGATTCACACCATCCCTCTTTTATGGTTGCTACTGAAAATGTCTTTTTCACTATGCTTGAGGAAATTCATTGTTTTTATCCCTGAGAAAACTTTATAAAACAGAAGACTCAACACTGAGCTGATGACTGTAATGTAGACAGTAAAGGGGAAAAGTTATGGTTCATTTTAATCTCTGTATTGTTTATAACTAGTCTGAACTGCACTTTGAGAAATTATTGCAGAATCAGTGTTGAGGGCATAGGGCATTAAACATCACTGTGATTTTCATGCAAATTTTAGAAAGCAGGAAACTATTTAGTGCGATACCTCTTTATTATTCATATCTGTTTTGGCATGACTTTCACCCTTAAATGTCAGTATATATTTAACAGCTCAGAAGCTCAGAAGAAATGAAAATTTGTCCAGGCAGAAAGTTCATACAGTCTTTTGGGCCTTTATAAATCAGATGGACACATGTTTGAGACCATTAACACCATTAACACACACACTCACACACCATTAGCTACCATGCAAAGTCCTGAACGGACCATCTGGAGCATTATGTGGTTCAGCGTCTTTCCCAAGGACACTTTGACAAGTAGACAAGAGGAGTTGGCGTGTTAGCTGAAAGCACATGACCCCAGCTCCCCCCATCCACACCCACGCCATCATGGCAATTATGCCCAAAAAACATTGAATTCCTTGTAATAACAAAAGACACTGACACTGCTGATTTCGGGTTGTTTATGGCTACAGGGAAGTTAACACAGCTTTGTTAGAGCTTTACAGGTCAGTACTTGAGTAAACACACTGTCAAAAATAGACACGCTCTCCTGCACAGGTAAATGATACTGTATTGTTTTTGAGTTAGTGTAGTAATGCATAATCACCACTAGATGTCAGTGTGTTTTTATGGGGCTTGACTCCAGACACCTTTCCTAGAAGTATTACCGTAATCCTCAATGGAAATGAGACTGAAAAAGCCACTAGAATCTCAGCAGCGCCCACTTTAAACTCCGTCATCATTTGCTTACATTTAACCAAAGCTTTAACCGGTTGTCATCTGTAATAAATGTCAGTCTACAGTGAACAAAAATAAATTTAATTGAATAAAGTACCTCAAGAAAGGAATTTAACAACATTGTTTCTTGGCAAGTTTTTATTGTTTTGCATGTGTTTCTTTAAAAAAAGAGTTGGTACATGTGAAGAAGAAAACCTTGACTTCATTTTAGTTAGAGTAGAAACTATTAAAACACATTGTGTAGGAAATTAGGAAATTAATGTTAAGCTAAAAAAAAAACACGAAGCGAATTCAGAAGTGAGAAACTAAGTGAAAAAAAAAATCAAGCATGTCACAGTCATACAACATGTTTTACTATGCTTTAAATATAAAAAAGGCTCCCTATTGATCTTTTTATGGATCTAAAAAAAGAGAGAACTCCCACCTTTCAAACTCATTGAGCATCATAGGATGCAATTTTTATCATGGCATCAATCAGGACTCAACATACATTTTTAAGACTACGTTTAATTGTAGCTACTGTGTGTTGTCATTATGTGTGTCATGTAAACAACTTAACCACAGTCCACAATGACTCATTACAAAATCTTGTGCCTGTCTATTAGAGAGGTGGGGGGGATAAAACCTGTTTCTAGGACAGACCCAAGCTGTCAATCTGTGCTGTTTGTGGCTGCACTTGGACTGATACTCCTTCAATCTCTGAAATCAACCTTCACTTACAGGTACACACACTTTTGTGCGTCTAGAGCAGGTTGTCTCTAGTAGTTGATATTATGGGGAGGATAGACATATCATTTCTGTGTGAAGCAACAAGCTGTTACGGAGTTTCTTAAGAAGATTAACTGGAGCAGTATTAAGAAGTGGTTGGTAGCATTTAAACAACAACAACAAATACTTTTTTAAATTTCAACACTCTTCCTGGCAAAGAAAAATTGTCTGACAAACTGATATATTTAAAATACAGTTTATAAGAGGAGAGAAACTGGAAATTTATGACTCTTTGTGTGTGAAGTGTATTCATAACACTGGAAAACTTTCAACAAGACGTTTCTCCAAAAAGACTTACACTCTTCTAAAAGTAAAATGTTCTGTTTTCTCAGTTTCTGCCAACACAGAATCTTAGCAGGACAGTTTTCAACAAGAAGGCCAAGTCTTATGGTCAACACTCCACAGTTTGAAAGTAGTCTTAATCTTGCCCACACCTGCCACAGTCGTGCCAAGCTATAAATACGAGGGTCATAAGAGGATCTACCTGGTGTCAGTGTGAAGGGGAATGGTGGATAGTGATTCGTGCTTACAAGAAGCCAGAGGAACCTGGATGAGAAGCACCTTGAAGGAATATCTTGTGCTCTTTTGAGAGGGAAGCAGCTTTTCTTCTTGAAGGTAAACTGTTATTAAAATGTAGAAATGTCTTGTGTCAGTTTAGTTGTAACATAGAAAGCTGTAAAAAATATTCAGTCTCGGGGCTTATTTTGAGGTTTGCATATGGATGTCTGCAGAAATCCAGTAAGTATTATTGATTTAAGATAAATATTTCCTGGACTTAAAGGTATGACTCACCAGTTCCTTTAAAAACATTCTGACTCGCCTCTTTTGGCATTTATTGATACAGATAGTTAGGGTTTTATTTGTCCAGGCTGTGAGATATCCAAGGCCAAGATGCATGCCAATATGCTGGAGGTGAATAACAAAACTGGGACTTCATCCCTCACTGGGACCTCATCCCAGTCATATAAGTATTCACAGTGGCTAATGTTTTCAGAAGAAATCAGTTCCAACAGTAACTCATGTCAGCACGAGGGAGGCAGAAATCTCAGATTAATATCTTAAAATGCAAGAAAATAAAATCAAAACTATGTGCATGGACCCTAAAATAATCAAGCAGGCCAGCACCAATCATTTTGCAAGTCCAGCATCTCCTCAGCAGTTAATATACTCTGCTTGTATTGACACTGTGTGACATGTATTAGGCCATCAACATGCCAGTCCATGTTTGAGTCCAGAAAACTGCTCCTGGTTACTCATATTCAGTCACTGCCGCACGTGTTGCTGCAGGAAGCATGTGACTCCTCCCTTTGAGTGTGATTCACCAGGTGAAGGTTTATTAGGCCATCAAGCTCCTCTCAGTCCTTTTGTAGGTGACCAAATATTTGACGCTTTTCAGCATATTTTGAAGTAGCTCCTGTGTCTCAATAATAGGGTCAAAATAGGTGAAAGAAAAGTATCAACATCAGGCTGTTTAATAGATTTTCTCAGTTTGACGATTGTAATTCATCCCTGGAAACAATTGTTAGGAACATGAAAACATGTCTTTCTTCTCTCATATTAGGTTTCCACTTTAGGTGCATGTAAATGAGAATCACACTGTTTAGTAAATACAGATTTAGAGCCTCATGTGTTAGCAGATACTGATGTGTCCCTCCTGTCCTTGTCCACAGAGTCTCTGCTGGGATTTGGGATTGGGAGCTGTTGTTTCACCAGTTTTGATGTGAAGGTTGGATGAAATACAGCTTGCAAATGCTCAAGTTTTTTTACCACACCATAGACTGTGCTGTGCAACCACACCTGTTCATGTTAGAGCTGTAAGATTCATCTTCTGTGACATGTAGCTCATCTTATACCGGACTCTGTTTCTCATTTGGGAAAGACTTCAGTTTTTCTGAGTAAAAAGGACAAGTTTTAACAAGAGAAAATGGGGCCCTGATGTTTTATCAATCAGATCCCATCTGCATTTTGGAAATTAGAGTGGAGCCATCTGAGAGTCTCACTAAGACCTGGAAACATTCAGGACTGTTGTGAGTGGATTGATGTTTTTATGTAGTGTGTGTGCGAGAGCAGTGCAGCCTTGGATCCATACAGCCACGGTCCGCCCGGGCGCCCCGCCTTCGGGCCGGAGACGCTCCAAGCCAGCAACTACTCTCTGGTATTGCTGATTCAGCTCAGCCTGCTGTCCTTTGACCTGTTCGTTAACTCCTTCAGTGAGCTGCTGAGGCATGAACCTGCTGTCCAGCTGGTCCTCTTCATGTACGTACGAGTTCTACAATGTTTCAGCTACCAAGCATTATCTTTGGGGATAAAAAATAGCACACTTAGATTGTCCATACTGTCATTTTGGATGCTGGAATAAATTGAAATAGCACTGAATTAGAAAGAGCAATGACACTAATCTTTCTGCTCTTGTCTATTTTGTTTCTGCTTTTCACACGTTATCTTCTCTTTTTCCTGTATGCTTTCTCTCCAACAGTATCCAGGACATTGCCATCCTGTTTAACCTCATCATCATTCTGTTGATGCTGTTCAACACCTTCGTGTTCCAGGTCGGCCTGGTTGCCATTTTGCTGGAGCGGTTTAGAGCTCTGTTAATGCTCTCTGCTCTCTATTTGACCTTCAGTATCATTCTCCATTCCTGGCTCATGGTGCGTGGTGTATGTGCACAGACATACAGAAATACATATATTAGTTATGAGTTCATGCAATTCAGCATTAATATTATTTTGTTTTTAAAATATATATTAACCAAAGAGACAGCAAGTTTATTTTCTTTTTTTTATATACTGATGATACATTTATGAAATTTAATGAGGAATCCAAATCCTACAAATTTCATGGAATAAAGTTAAAATGCAATTAATAAAATAACAATACAAGCCTGGGAATTACAATGAATTTCCATTTAGGGCTTGGGAAGAAAAATTAGTATCTGGACATCCTCAAACAGCCCATCTTGTCCAGTTTTGTTTTGTCCCATCAGCCTAATTTTAGTTAACAAATTGGAATACAAGTCCAAGACCCTTTCCTATTTTTTATGTATTTTTTTTAAGCTGTGACATCAAAATAACCATTTATTCATTTCCTGTATAATCTTTCCAGAATCTGCGCTGGCTCAATTCCAACAGATATATTTGGACAGACGGCCTTCAGGTGCTGTTTGTGTTCCAAAGAACAGGTAAGTTCTTTTTAATGCCAAACCATTTATTTTTAAATGTCTAAACACATAGGTTTGCATTTTAAGAAAACAACAGAGCTTTAGTGTTTTCTCTCAGCTGTATATAAGAGGCAGGAGACAAGACAAGGAGAATGTTACCCTCCGAGTAAATACACCACATCACCATGTGGGTGTGATTTTCATACACGTATAAGCTCATAAGTGGATAAAAGGATTTATTGTCTAGTTGTTGTTCTATGCAGGTGATCCTTTATGAAGTATGAGAACAGAGTGTAGCTGTATTTTATCTCTGTTTTGTCTGCTACTTAAGACCCACCCAGATGGTTACTCAGGGTGTGAGTCAGTGTTGCATCACCACTTCCCAAAAGGTCTTCTGTAATGATGCTACCTTAGGACACTGAAATATACACAGGTGTAAATGCTGATGGGGATTTACAACTTCTGTTTGTTTTCTGTAATGATATCATCAAAGTACAATCACACGTCATCTCTTATTTGTGCAAATTCATATCATAGGAGTCACTCACTTGAAGGTGGCTAATGAATAATCACAACTAAAAAGGGCTGTTAATGTTTCCCTACAACAATGACATTTCACGTTTTTGTTCATTTATATTTTGAATAATCATTCTTTTAATATTTGTTTTCAAATCTGTTTTCAAAAAGTGTGCACCGCAGTTCCACTGAAAAGAATCTGAATAACTCAAGCAAGTCTTATATTTCTTAAAGTTTGATTTTCTTGATAGTATTGAGAGTTAAAGCAAAGGCCTTTAGAAGATTCATTAGAAAAGATAAACTTCATTTTGTTTTAACTGTTTATTAGCTGTTTGGGATGTGTCCTGGATGTGTTGTGCTGTTGACTGCTTATGCAAAGCACCGCCTTCCATTAGTTAAAACTGGGACTAGTTATTTGTACTAGTTAATAGGGAATTTTTTCAAAAAGGTAATTATCATTAAATATCAGAAACCGGGAGAAAGTAATCTCTGAATCAACAACCCCCAAGTTTTTCAACCCTCTCAGTGATTCAGGGCGATGACAGTCAGACTTAGAGCTCCTTCAAATTGATTGATGAAAATATAATTTTTTTCTGTATGTTTGTTTTTGTATTTTATCACATCTAAACACATTATTCTGTTCACAGCCTCTGTGTTATACTACTACTTGTACAAGAGGACCTCTGAGTATCTGGGTGACCCTCGTCTCTATGAGGATTCACCGTGGCTACGAGAGGTCTTTGCTCAGGTCAGACAGTGATGCAAGCAACAGGCACATGATGCCACAAAGACAGGAAAAAAACTAACCTCCCAGATACACTGTGTTTTAAAGGTACAGAAAACTTATTTCAAATGCATTTTCAATCACAATACCAAACTCTTTTCAAAATTCCAAATAAGAAATACCTTTAATGCATCATATGCATTAATAAATGTACATGACAGGAATTGCAGCCAAAATTATATACTCCGCGCAGAATTTCCTTTCAGTGCAGGAGGATTGTGCCAAAAACTGGTGAGGGGTTTAAGAACAAAATGGCCAAACATCAGGCTTGCTGCCTGGCTGATTCTGATTAAAAAAAAAATCAAATGTGAGATAAGGATATTTTTACCCATTCTGTTATTTGTCACCACATGCCCTTTTCTTTTTTTCTTTTCTTTTGTTAATGCTTTACATTTTTAAAAATGCTATATTGCAGTTGTTTTATACATATCTGATTCTTTTTGTGTTGCTTTAAGTTTGGTTTAAAGTTAATATTAAACTTTATATTGGTTTGGTCAGTTACTGAACCTGCTATGTGTCTGTTCATCTGAGGTGGTTATGTTTTTAATTTACACAATAAATGTTGATAACATGCTTACAATACAATGAAATGTTGCTTATGTTTCATTTATACACTATGTGTCTGTTTCTGTGTTTAAAAAGTACTTATCATATAACTTAAACCCCTGCTTCAGAGCTTGTTCCAAAGCATGATAGCAGATGACTGACGCAGAGCTGATCCTTCAGCTCACTGAACTCTTTAAGAAGTGACTCATCCTGTAGGTTGAACTGAATATAAAAAGAGAAAAGGTCTTTATTAAATTAAATTGTCTTTGTATTAAATCAAAACAAAGATATGACTTTCAAATATGTCTCGGATAACAGGGGAATATATTGCCTAATTGATACATTACGACAAAATTACTGATAAGTACAGAGGCCTAGATTTATTTAACATTTTTTCCCCTCAGTTAGCAATGATCTAATACTAAAGAAAACAATCCAGTTTTTTTTTTTTTTTTGGCTGTTTTACCTAAAAAAATAGAGGTGAATAAGCTTTTTTTGTTCACAAGAAAACTTTTTTTTACACTGACCTTGCAGTATAAATGATTAAATAAAGTAGCAGCCCTATTTTGAAATCACAATAATTGATAAAAACACCAGAATAACTCACCCTTGTTGCATATTTGTAAAACTGCTCTGCTTCTTCTTGTCTGCCGGACTGAAAACAAAAGATTCATTACAGGGTTAGTTCAGGTCCCTGCTGTTGCTTAAGGGACACTCTTCACAAAGCTGCGTCCTTAGTTGGACCTGAGGATTAAACTGAACTTGTTTTTCCTCCACATCTGAGGTGGGTGAGTGTAACTGCAGAATAGGACAGGGTCATGTGATCATTAAGTAGAGGATCATGGGATACCAAGGACAAAAGAATCCATCAGCTGTGCACCTTGTGTTTGGGTAAGATTCTTTACAAGGGGAATGTATTGACCCATTGTGTCATATTCAGTACAGTTATATAGAGTTCAGGGCAGGCAGAAAGGCTTTTGTGTTTTTCAGAGTATCATCACTCACCCTGAGGCAGATCAGAGACAGGTAAGCCCACACCTCTGCTTTCTGGTTATTCAGATGGTTTGCCTCAGTCAAAGCTTCCTCGGCTAAAGTAAGCTCCTCCAGCTACACAGACAGCCACACAAAAACACACAAACACACAAACACAACCCAGGCTTGCTTCTTTCGAAGGTAAATGAAAAAAACAATGCTCCCAGCAACTCCACAGCTGTCTTGTTTACATGGTTTTTTACTTTTTTCAAGTTTCTTTTGTTGCCATCATTGTTCTGATAGTGTAGTTTTACCTGGTAACAGGCGGTGCCAAGGCCTAACCAGGTCAGGCAGGACGGAGTCTGCTCACAAGCCTGCAGGTACACAACTTTGGCTTGCTCAAACTGAAAGTTAAAAACACAAAATAAGAGATCTGCTTTAACAGGACGTTACAGCTGTGATGATGTGCTTCAACTTGCAAATGACTAACTATTTCAGCCTTGTTTTAGCATGTTTTCTGACATACATCTAGTTTTACACATCAAATACAAAAATATATTAGAAACTCCATCATAATTGTGCTGCAGATTAGAAATGTTTCCATTTCTTACCTGTGGTTATTACATTTTAAGATCAACTCAAAGTTTATGATCTTTTTCTGAAAATTCACCAGGTAGAATATCCTCCCCAGACTCATTAGCAGGGCACAATACATGAGTAAGACTGTCTGTTTGATCAGACAGTAGTGGATCTTGTCTCAGTATCTGACCTTTTTCTGCTGGAGGTAGATGGATCCGAGGCGGAGGAGGACCAGATGAGAGTCTGATGGCTGCTGCCGACAGTTTAGGCTCTGCTCATAGCTCTCCTGGGCAACAGTAAATGCTCCTTGCAGGTAGTGACAGTGACCATTCAGAGCCCAGACATCTGCATCTTGCTAAAACATATAAATGTATATATGTAATTGAATTACTACTTAAAATGTCCAGATTTTTTGACACTCTCCAAGAATTGTTACGGAAGTTTAGATAGTTTGTACTTCTCCATCTAGTGATGCAAAAGCTTCTTAACTTCATAATTTCAGTAACATAATCAAAGTCATGTGATCAGCACAGTCAGTTACATGGTTGTTGCATACATACAACAATAAGGTAAAAGAACTCATAAATCTAAACATGAATGTAAGTCTTTGCTGCAAAGTTGAAGTGATAAATGACAGAATATGTGAAGGCTCAGATTAACAGATTATTGCCCTGTACTGTGAACCACTGAACTACATATGACCTCACTCAGTGTTGCAGCCTCTTGTCAGCATGAGTACCTGGTTGCTTTGAAATAATGCCTCCTTGAGGCTGGCACTGGCATTGCAATAGTCAGCTCTGAGCAGTTGAAACTGGGCCAGATGAAGCAGATAGGTGACACTGCGACCTCCTTCTGAACATAGCAGCTCCTGGGACAGGGCATGCTCTGCCATCTGACAACAGAAAACAGTGACTGCTGATTACTCAACATGGACGTTATGATGTCAGATTGATTTATTGTTAAAACTTCACTATTGTCAATTTCAGTTTTTAGATATAGACATTCAAGGAGCCATTGTTCATGGTAGCCTGATTAAAAATAACCTACTCTTCCTGTTTTTCACAATATGTCAGCCAAGTGCTATTAGATGAGCATCAGAAATAAATATAAATCACATTGGCCGTAAATCACAAACTACAGCAGAGTGTAGGATGTTTTCATCCTCATTAGCCTACTGTGAGTTCAGGTGGCTGGTCATCCACTGTGTGTGTTTTTACCTGCAGGGCCATGTTCTGCAGCAGGAATTGAACTGTCTCTGTGTAAATGGTGGTGGAGACTTTAGGTGGAGCTGATCTGCTGCTGACACTCTGAGCTGGAGGCTCTTTTTGCTCCTCTGAGTCCTGGTTTCCACACTCTGGGTCTAAGAGAAGACAATAACTGTGAGTGACACTGCCAGGTAGCATTGGCTGCTAGAGGAACCTTTATTTACTGCCACAGGCCTTCAGGCTGATGTGCACCGAGGACATCAGTGAGTTTATATCAGACAGACAGAGGAGACAAATCTGATTTTTTGGTGACTCTTTCCAACAGAGTGCATCCAAATGGTGTGTGTGTGTGTGTGTGTGTGTGTGTGTGTGTGTGTATACACACACACACACA